>LAPY01000372.1:30663-46227 GCA_000970635.1 Eragrostis tef | reverse complement strand
TGGGGGCGGGGAACCAGCCGCAGCTGCAGCGCGAGCACCAGCCGCCCAACATCTCCGAGATGAAGCCGCTCACCCGCGAGGCCTACGGCGGCGGGATGTACGCCAACGAGGGGCCCGGGCAGAGGGCCCCCACGAACAAGCCTCGCGCCAGCGCCACGCAGAGCGCCGACGGGCCGGAGGAGGCCACCATGGCCAAGCCTAACCACCCGCCGCCGCCGTCCACCGGCGACCGCGACCTCGACATCACCGGCCAGTCCTACATCCAGTAGTTTGTTGAACTCTGCGCGTTGTGGTTGTTGGTGTGTGTGCGTGTGTTCTCTTGTCCGGGAAAAGCTTTTATGCTTTAAGCTTGTAACTTCGTTTTTTGAAGCAAGCCTGTAACTAGAGCTCGCTAAGACGCTAACGAATAAATGTACTGGAAGAGCCATTTGAAGGTTTCGGTACACTGTCACTGCACTACTCTCTAGTTGGGCCTAATCAAATAACATGGCCTTTCTTGGTCTTTGCTTATTACTTCCTGTCTTAGTCGGCCCATAAATATAGCCCAATAAATATAAGGCCTTCGGCGCAACGGGAAAATCATTTCCCCGCTACGAGTAAACTCTGTGCCATGACCCATGATCCGTGAATCACTGAATCTGTGATGGGAATGGATAAAGACGCAGCAACAAATGCAAAGCCAAAATGAAACTGAGGTCTCCGATGGTGCCAGAGACGAAAATGATGGCGAAATCGAGCAAATCGTGTGCAAAAGCCAAAAGCACCGTCAACAGCTTTTCTTCGATAACAACAGAAGCGGCCCGAACGCACCACAGCCAAGCACCTGTAGGCATGTTCTAAACACGTCGTCTGGAGAAACATGTCACAACACACTCGATGCTTATCCGTTACCGAGCCTAGGAGATAGGAAAACACGACCGTTACATGGCCCCCGCATGTCTCTCCGAGCTGCAACTTATCCGCAAGTTCGAAACCGTCGTGTCGGGCTCATGGAACCTGAGCCACAAGTTACCTGGACACCTGGGGGCGGGGAACCAGCCGCAGCTGCAGCGCGAGCACCAGCCGCCCAACATCTCCGAGATGAAGCCGCTCACCCGCGAGGCCTACGGCGGCGGGATGTACGCCAACGAGGGGCCCGGGCAGAGGGCCCCCACGAACAAGCCTCGCGCCAGCGCCACGCAGAGCGCCGACGGGCCGGAGGAGGCCACCATGGCCAAGCCTAACCACCCGCCGCCGCCGTCCACCGGCGACCGCGACCTCGACATCACCGGCCAGTCCTACATCCAGTAGTTTGTTGAACTCTGCGCGTTGTGGTTGTTGGTGTGTGTGCGTGTGTTCTCTTGTCCGGGAAAAGCTTTTATGCTTTAAGCTTGTAACTTCGTTTTTTGAAGCAAGCCTGTAACTAGAGCTCGCTAAGACGCTAACGAATAAATGTACTGGAAGAGCCATTTGAAGGTTTCGGTACACTGTCACTGCACTACTCTCTAGTTGGGCCTAATCAAATAACATGGCCTTTCTTGGTCTTTGCTTATTACTTCCTGTCTTAGTCGGCCCATAAATATAGCCCAATAAATATAAGGCCTTCGGCGCAACGGGAAAATCATTTCCCCGCTACGAGTAAACTCTGTGCCATGACCCATGATCCGTGAATCACTGAATCTGTGATGGGAATGGATAAAGACGCAGCAACAAATGCAAAGCCAAAATGAAACTGAGGTCTCCGATGGTGCCAGAGACGAAAATGATGGCGAAATCGAGCAAATCGTGTGCAAAAGCCAAAAGCACCGTCAACAGCTTTTCTTCGATAACAACAGAAGCGGCCCGAACGCACCACAGCCAAGCACCTGTAGGCATGTTCTAAACACGTCGTCTGGAGAAACATGTCACAACACACTCGATGCTTATCCGTTACCGAGCCTAGGAGATAGGAAAACACGACCGTTACATGGCCCCCGCATGTCTCTCCGAGCTGCAACTTATCCGCAAGTTCGAAACCGTCGTGTCGGGCTCATGGAACCTGAGCCACAAGTTACCTGGACACCTGGGCGCGCTTTGTGAGGTGTCCCATGTTGTGATGTCGACGTGGAGAGTCTCTGGCCCCTAGAGATGGCACTTTTCCACGTAACTGTGCCTCGGCCTCATCCTCGATCCGATCCTGATCGGATTCCGAGTCAGTAAGCCGCTCCATTGGCCGCCACGTCGGCCGAGTACGGTTTTGTCCACAAGTTCGGCTTCGCGTGGAGCCACGTAAGATACGACCCTACTAAAGTGTACCGTCACTAGTACACGTGGATGAGCAGTAAAACGACTATAATCCGTTCACCGGTTCTTTTTACTTTTGCTGGGTACAATCTCAAACTGCTTGAATAGGAAAATACAATCGTTTTTTGTCACCGAGAAATCAGCGACAATTTTGTTCCTCAAACTTACAGATGGTGCTATGTAAATTGCTCTCTTAATTGATGAGTTAATACAACATCTTTACAAAAAAAACATTACTAAAAGAATATTTCTAAATAACATCAATTAAAAGTTAAACGGAATGTGTCTGCATTTGTAATTTCTGAAAAGAAAAGATTGATTAAAGGAATAAAGGAACTAGTAAGATGCTTCCGTAGTTAAACTTATTGGCTAGGACTTTGTATATCTTTTTTTTTTTTTTGCGAGGGAGGACTTTGTATTCTAACATGGGAACCTTTACTTGAGAAGGTGGATGGGCAGCGCCTGTTGGACACGCGCGCCATAAAAAGGTATAAATAAATAATAAAATGTATGGGCTATGCACATAATCATTTCACGGTAAGGTCACATTTTAGATGAGACAAAAGCTTATCAAGTTGCAATGTAAAAAAGATTCACTACAAAGAGTAATAATAACGACATGCAATCGTTGAGTAAATTCTTTTCGTTGCAACTTGCACAAGTTTATAATGCAACTCAATGTTATACATGATATTATATGATAATAACGTGCATTATATATTTGTATTTTTGTTGATTCTTCTTTTTTTGGAACGCATATTGGAATGGAAGCACGGAGCACCTAAACACGTTGCTCAGGTAGCATGGCGCTATGAGAGCACGACAAAGTGAACATTATATTAACTTTTTAATGTGGTGGTCTCGAAGGAGAGATGCGTGAGACACAAGCACCGTGAGACAAGGGACGAGGTCTTCTAGTGTGCATGTCAAGTTGATTTGGTCTCGTGGTGATGGTTTCATTGGTTCCCAACCTGAATTACCATAGTACTCCTACTTGTTTTGAGAAGAAATGCCAAGTTATGCGAGTAAAAGACTTTGTTCAAAAACGTTTTAATATTTTTTTGAGACTAAAACGTTTTAATATTAAGTGAGCAAGAATAGATGAGCGAGCACAAGAGGGAGTTTGCAATGGGCACTCATTGTGGCCTCCCTGCCTGCGTGGTCCCACATGACATCCACTCATGACGGCTTGCCGATCTGGATTCCTCTGACAAGTGGGACCCACATGCTCAGTCCTCCTCCTCCCCTGCTCTCGGCTTCTCCTTCCCTCCCTCTCTTTCCCAGCCCCATCCTTGGCTGCCATTTCTCCATCCAAGCAATCTGCAAAGATCTAATAAAACCCTCTCAGGAACCAGGACCATTTCTCTCTCTCTCTCCTCGCCCCCGGGGCGGAATCGAATCCTTATCAGTCCCTGTCGTTGGGTCGGAGCAGAGATGTGCCTGGCCATCCCTTTAAAACCCTCCCCTTCGCCTCCCTGCTCCCGCCACCGCCACTGCTAGCCCGAATCCCCCGGCCGACGCGCGCCGCATCCTCTGCCGCCGCCTCGCCCGTGGCATGAGAAGATGGCCGCGTGCTCCAGGGGCCTCGCGGCTCCGCCGTTCGATCTGACCGCGGCGAGGGGGGCGGCGCCCTGGCCGCCCCGCCCCGCACGAGTCCGGTGCCGCTGCGGGGCCGACCCCCCTGAGACGCGGAGGCGCCTCTCCAGGGCGGCCGCCGCCGCGCCGGAGCGCGCGGAGGAGTGGCGCGCCGATGGGAACAAGCCCTCCGCCGCGGCACCGGGCAGGCGGCGCGCCACCCTCATCGCCATGCCCCCAGCCCCCTTCCCTTCACCTCGGTACGTGTGAGCCGAATTAGCACTGCGCATCTAGGGTTTTCCGTTCTACGCGCCCATAGTGTGTGCCGGGCCTGGCATTGGTCACTTACAGTCGTTTGCGTCATTCCAACGAGTGGTATTTTTTTAGCCAATTCAGATTGCTTAATGACAACTTAATGTGCCGATGCTTTAGACAGAAGCTAGTCCAATGCACTTTGTTTATGTCACGGAATTTTGACACAATATTTTTTGTCTACTAGTATAGTTATAGAAGGCTGCCCAAGCAACATGATTTCTATCCGCGGTGCACGCCGAGGGGGCCTGCTCCTCAATCTCGCGATACCCCGCCGAAGAGAGGTGGGTTCCTTGCTCTCATTTTGAATTTTGGAAGATTGAGTACTCCTAAATGAAATGCTTTGCGCCTGTAGTTCCAAGTGTAGTTTTCTGCTTTGCTAAGGAAATGCATGTTTTCTTTGCCACCTGTCTTATAGACACTGGTATTGCTAGTGAGAAGGAATGGGGAATCAACTTGTTGGATGAAGCAGTCAAGGAGTCCGGAACGAACGAAGATGGAAGCACCTGGTACAGGGAGAGTGGAGAAGATCGTAGTGAGAATGGGTACCGGTGCCGCTGGGCAAGAATGGGAGGACAGAGCCATGATGGTTCCACTGAATGGAAAGAGACTGTATGTTCTTGCCTCTTTACTTATTCTTCTCTCTCTCTCTCTTGAAAATGCAAGAAAGCTGCACCTCTTTACTTATTCTGACACATCACATTCTGATTTCATGTTCTGTTACCTCTACAACGTGCTTGTCACTTTCAATAATTTGTGTGGGTTTCTGTGTTTGGTTCCTTTACTTGATCAACTCTAAGCAGAATTGTCTAGTTCCTTTGAATCTTAAGAAGAAAACATTACCATCTTGTAACTAATGCTACTCAAGCAACACCTTTCATAATTTTACCAAGATTACAAGTAGTGTTGATGAGTTATCTTTGATTTTAGTGACTCTAAATCTAAACAAGCGTGGCATTACCTTTTGGACTCGAAGATGATTCTGTAGTCATGAAAATAATTACATTATCACTCAACAACTCTAATATGCTCGCTTGACTTTGTGTAGTCTTTGCTGGCTTCAACTTGCACTATGCTCAATCCAACATAGAGATTCAAAGCACAGTGTTACTAAATGCTGAAACAAACCATTCTTTATTGGCAAATGACCTCTGGAAATTTAGAAATTTCCTAATCTCGCTATTTAATTTACTGCAAATTTTAACGACTTTATCCATTGTGGCAGTGGTGGGAGAAAAGTGACTGGACTGGGTATAAGGAGCTAGGTATGCAGTTATTCTTTCTTTGTTGAGGGTGTGATAGCATATATGTGCTTTGATAATTTGGGATTATATTTAAAATTGTTTTCCTCTACTCAGGTTATCTAAGGAATTCAGTTAGCTGATTATTGCACATTTGCACACAAACTACTTTTTCTAGCTTTGTCGGATGCTTTTATATTTTGTTTCTTATCATTCTGTGCATGCAACTGTTATGGCTGAATATTCAATAAAATACAACTGTAACATTAGGTGCGGAGAAATCTGGGAAAAACGCTGAAGGTGACTCTTGGTGGGAAAAATGGAAAGAAGTTATGTACCAAGATGAATGGAGGTAAACAAACTTGTAAATCCGATATTTTCAAGTTATCTGTTTTGTTCTTATGTAAGACAGAGGTCTGATCTCTGTTTGAAACTTAAACTTTACAACTAAGAGTTGTGCACAGAGTTTCTTTTTGCCTTATTATCTGAAGGAAGCCTAAGAATGTGTCTTAACTTAATATGACGTTTTCCCCCCATCTGTTTGTATTTTATAACTGTACATGGCTATACATCCATGCTATTTAGATCATTAGATCAGAAATTCAGCGCGTTGTACATGCCATATATGTTGCTTTCTCCTTGGATGCCCATTCAAGTTTTTTAGAGCAATCAGACTCTTGAGTGATGCTGACTTCAGCATCATTGTGATTGGAACTGATAATAAAACTTTTCCAATTGGTGGTTGCTATTCTGATCCACATGTTTTCCTGTTCGGAATGCTTTAAACTGAATGGTTCATTGATGCGAGAACTTGGCGTATACATGGTTGTAAGAATTTGGAAAGCAGTTGTTCGGTATGCTGTATAAATAGATATCACAGTACCCAAATAAAGATTAATATTAGTAGATATTAACATTGTGATCAATTTGCAACATATAACATGTTCAGCTTGTCCTGTACAGTAATCTGGCCAGAATAGAGAGAAGTGCTGAAAAACAAGCAAAATCAGGAACAGAAAACGCTGGGTGGTATGAGAAATGGTGAGAAGTACATCATCTTCTTTATAGTTCAGTTTGAAAGTGTTCTGCAAATGCTATTTTTAACAGTCAATGTTATCTACCAGGTGGGAGAAATATGATGCCAAAGGTTGGACAGAAAAAGGGGCACACAAATATGGAAGGTTAAACGAGCAGTCTTGGTGGGAGAGATGGGGTGAACACTATGATGGCCGTGGATTTGTACTGAAATGGTGAGCCTCTTCAACTTTTCAGGGAAACTATATATTTGATGTTGTGATTAATCCTGAGTAGTTACCTTCTGAATTTCCAGTTCCATATTTACCCGCTCTTGGCTACACACAATAAATAATTTCGCTGCTTATTGACATGTGCATTTGCATGTTAACTGATTAATTACATTATGATGTATGTTCAATCACTAGGTCATAATTTGTAATATTAGAGAGATATTCCACTGAGGAACAGATAATGCCTAGGCTTTACATTATCTGTCTGCGGTTCTGCATGGTATTGGATTTTGTTTTGCATATACTTTGTCTTTTTGATTGCTAGTGAGTATTGAGACCTCCTGCATTGCATGAATGTTCTTACAGGACAGATAAGTGGGCAGAGACGGACTTAGGCACCAAATGGGGGGACAAGTGGGAAGAAAAATTCTTTGCAGGAATTGGTTCGCGACAAGGAGAGACATGGCATGTATCTCCTGGCGGTGAACGTAAGATTCATCATCGCTAAATACCGTCTATGCACATAATGCATTTTGCCCATATAATTTTTCTCATCAGCATGCTAGTAATTAACACATAGCACTCACTCCGATTAAATGTTCATAGGTATGATAATCGTGAGAGAATGATGACCTTTTGCATTATGTGGGCTAGTTTGTTGCTAGTTTATCTTCTATTGATATGCTCATGTACAGTGTGAAAATATTTCTTTGGAAATGTACTTCATTCCACGTCTTCTGTCTTCCAAACCTTTTATCATTTATTGTATAGACTGGAACTGAGCCTACCTCTTATGGTGGATATATAAATAATCCTTCCCAAATAACCCACTTCCATGATCCTCAATAAAGCTATTATCATTTCCTGGGAATGGTACACTTTTTAGTGAGTTGTTGTTGGGGACATAAATAAGTAACTCTTCCCAAACAACCCGTTTCCATGATCCTCAATAAAGTCATTATTTACTATCTGATATCAACTTTCAGGCTGGTCAAGAACTTGGGGAGAAGAACACTTCGGTAATGGGTATGTGCCATAATGATGTTCTGGTCTATCATTGAATATTTTGACTGGAAATTTGATGCTAAGTTCTGAACTTAGACTGCAGACTTTTCCTATCACCATCTGGAATTGATAACTTTCTTGAATGTGAATACATTTATATCTCTATCAGTGGATCACGCTAAACCATAGTCGTCCTTAATTTCAGAAAAGTCCATAAGTATGGAAAGAGCACAACTGGTGAGAGCTGGGATTTAGTCGTCGATGAGGAGACATACTATGAGTAAGATATTTGTTCTGTAAACTTTATGACATGGTAGTTTGACCATGAATTGAGTTTAAACCTCATTGGTCTGCAAATATCTTGTATCAGGGCGGAGCCTCATTATGGATGGGCTGATGTTGTCGGAGACTCGACACAGTTATTGTCGATACAACCTCTGGAAAGGCCACCTGGAGTATACCCAACTCTTGACTTCAGCTCGTCACCTCCAAAGGATGATCCACCCGGGATGCCTCCCTCGCCGCTTGAGTGAATTAGATTCCCAGTGCAAATGAATTTTCCTTTCTAGGCTCCAATTTTGCCTGTAAGTGAACATTCTTTGTAGAAAGTTGGTCAACCTCATTCCTGCGTCAATTGGTTCATTCATTCTTTTGTATGTTTTCCTTCCACTTTCTAGCGTTAGTGATTACGAAATTGCTTGTCGAATCAAGTGGAATAATCAGTGCGTCATGATTATATTACCTTTGCTTACTCATTTGTTGTTGCATATCGCTTCGTGAATCGTGATAGATATACCATGGGGACTTAATCATTTTCTCAGGGGGAATATTGTAGAGTTGGTTATTGTTCTATCTGTGGGTGTTCATGTAATTCATTCTTTACTCCTACTCCTGGTGACTATATTGGACTCCTTTTTCCATCCAAATGAGACGAGAAGAAGCTTTCCACGGTACCAACGCGGCAACGCGTTAGAAGCTTGGTGCGTGATGCGGACGGCACTGGTGTCTGGTGCGGAGACGTCGGCATAGCGGCGTTGCCAACTTGTAGTTTTCCTCGCATCTATGCCCCAGCCTGTCTGTCTTGGAACGAGGTATTGCTTCCTGCATTCAGACTTGGGAGGTTGGCAGTCCACTTTGGCTTCGTCGTGCGACTCGGGCCGCCGGAAAGTCCTCGCATTTTCCCTGTTGGATCCGTCGACTTCCATGTCACGAGTCCCTGTTGCATACTAGTAAAAGTTTTGCAAGTTTCTACATAGTTTAATCTGCGAACGATACAATCCACAGAAAATTTGCCGCACACGAAGAAAAGTCGGGGAGGACCCGCGCTGCAACCATTTAAGCAGCTTCACGCTCCGAGCTGAGCTGCCTGGCACTACCCTCTTCAGCTCCCGCGTCAACGCTCCAGTCAAACCTCCCTCGCAAACTCCTCTTCCCCTCGGCCGCGACCACCATGCCGTCGCTCGCCGCCCGCCTGGCCGTCCCGGCGGCCGCGCTGCTCGTCTTCTTCGCCGCTTCCGCTTCGGCCGCCAACTTCACCTGTGCGGCGCGGGGTGCCACCTGCCGGTCCGCCATCGGGTACGCGGTCCCCAACGCCACCACCTACGGCGAGCTCGTCGCCCGCTTCAAGACCACCACGCTCCGCGACCTCCTCGGCGCCAACGGCCTCCCGCCGGACACCGCTGCGACGGCGCCCATCCCGGCCAAGACCACCGTCAACATCCCGTTCCGGTGCCGCTGCTTCGGCAACGGCGTGGGGCAGTCGGACCACGCCCCCGTGTACGTCGTGCAGCCGCAGGACGGGCTGGACGCCATCGCGCGCAACGTGTTCGACGCCTTCGTCACCTACCAGGAGATCGCCACCGCCAACAACATCACCGACGTCAACCTCATAGTCATCGGGCAGAAGCTCTGGATCCCGCTGCCCTGCAGCTGCGACCAGTCGGACGGCGCCGATGCAGCACCTCCGCCATCGCCGCCAAGTACGGGGTGTCTGAAAGCACGCTGTTAAGCCTCAATGGAATCACCGACCCCAAGACCCTGCAAAAGGGCCAGATTCTCGATGTCCCCCTCCCTGGTAAGTGGCCTCCTCTTCCTCTGATCTTATTATACATTGCACAAGGTTTTCAATTAACAAATCCAAAACTCTACAATCTTAACTGGGAGCAGATAGATGAACTCCTTTACTTTCCTTAATTTGTTATATAAAGGTTCGTCAAACCATATGCAATATACCATTAGGATTTTGTTCTGATTCTAGACATATTCTAGGTGACTTTTTTTAAAAAAACTATCTTGGTAGTGATGACCTTGTGGGCCGCACTGCACATGCTTCAGTGTTCAACCATTGGGAGAGATTGAGACCTGCTCTGAACGGCATGGATGGCGGTAGAGAAGTCGTTTTCGTTTCATCCTTTGCCGCCGGGCAGACAAAAAGATAAAAAGTACATATCCACCAATATGATTTTTCAAGAAGCTATATAATTCAGATAAAATGATCTACAAAGGAAAATAAATTTTGAGGCTTGACATTCTGCGTTATATGGACTTTTCTGATTGGTTGTTACCTGCTGCTGTCACCGGTGACCGGACAAACTGTTTGACTAAACTCTGAATATACAACTAGTAGCCTGGAAAGCTATCTTTGACCGTTTACAAGTCGCAATTATTATGACTTTGGAGCCTGGTTGCATCCTGTTGACTATTTTTCATTATATATCTTTCATAGAAACGCTCTGCACGAGGTATATCAAAAACTAGCTTCATAACGCTCTGCACGAGGTATTAACTGCTCTTTGAAATTGTGTTACTCTCTCAGTTTGCCATTCGTCAATCAGCAACACCTCAGCTGATCACGATCTGCGCATCCCAAATGGCAGCTACGCATTCACTGCACAAGATTGCATCCAGTGCAGCTGCAGTGCCAACACGTACCAGTAAGATCACGTGTTCCCATCTCATGTTTTGAAATGTATTCCCATCTCTTGTTTTGAAATTCCTCAATCACATTACTGGCGACAAAAATTGACATTTCTTCCCCATGTCATTACCAGGTTAGACTGCATTCCGGCGCAAGGCAAAGGGTGCCCAGCAGTGCCGACGTGCAACGGACTGAAGCTTGGGCAGACCAATGGCACTGGTTGCGGATCCCAAATGTGTGCCTACAGCGGTTACTCCAACAGCACGTCGCTCAGCATACAAACCACACTTGTGTCTAACCAGACGACAGCTTGCCAGAGTAAGTACACCTGAAATTCTGCAACCATGGACATTTTCTGAGCATTTTGAGCGCTTGAATGTGATGGGTTTATAATGGTTGATCTTGCAGAGGGAGGAGCTGTGAGGTCGGAGTTTGCCGGGTCCATGTGGAGAATGTCTGTCATCTCCTTCCACATGGTGCTGATACTGATCTGCTTCCTTTGATACTAGAATTGAGAACTCTATAGATGGTCTACGGTGTGCTATGTGATTGTTGTAAGTTGTAACTTTGCCTGTCTGTTAGTTCTGGTTTATCCAGATTTTGTTGGCACTTGGTATAGCTGTTTGAATAAGGCAAATATGCGAATCCAGATTTAGATTGGATATGTATTATATCCAAGAGGAAGAGGAGTAGCCAACTGCCTGTACTAAAGTTAGAGAGGTTCACATTTCACAAATATGTTGCTCCATCATGATGGCTGCACTGAAATTTTTTTTTGCATTAATATGCCATGCATGATTATAGAGTGTTACATCACTAATGTGATTCTTGGGGTGAAAAATAGTGAAATAATAGTGGTTACAGTGGAAGGCACTGTACGGAACGGTGTTGCTAGAGCCTGCTTCTGCCTTGTTTATGCAGGCTTCCCATGGCCTTGGCTCTCTCCCTTAGCATATGCTTCTGTCTTGCCCGTCGAAGTCTTGAGCAGGTCGCAGTGGCGGATCCAGGATTTTTTCGCTGGGTGTGCATACAAATTTTTTTGACATAGATTCATTTGAAAGAAGTATAAAATAAACCACAAAATGTTGCGAATTTGATAATTCAGTACGGATGGTTTAGAAATGACAAAAGATCTTACATAAAACAGTACCTGATTACAATATTAATCTAGATCCTTCTTTTCCTTCGCTTTGCGCTTCCTCACGACCATGAAAGCCTCTTTTTCACTTGCTTTAACAAAGATATCCCGCTCGAAAAATGTGACTAAGCAAATTGTTTAACAATCGCGTGTACTTAGGAACAATTAAATAGTTCGTCATGTATATTACTATTATGGTCATGGCGGCAGTGCGGCACATGCATTACGATTTCAGTTTGTAATCAAACTACAATAACACAAGTGATCTACTGATAGGGAAATTAGGATGATTACTTAATGGGACCTTACTTAATTAGAGATTAGAGATTTAACTGAAGGGATCCGGCGACTTGGACTCACGAGTCACGAACACCGACGGCAGCACCTGTTTCCAGTTTAGATGCCGAGGCAGCGATCGCCGATTGGCCGATCATCGAGTCCTTCTGCGAGGTTGAGCCGCCAAGGCGTAGAAGCTGCGCCGTCCCGCCGTCCACGATCGCACGAAATGAAAGGAACCTAACCTACGAACCGTCGATTCCTGGCTTATATCCAAGCAGAAACAGGCTCCAGGCATCCTTCACGACTGGGCCTTTGGTTAATTAGCAAACTAATAGAAAAAAATTGGGCCCAAATCCAGGGTAGTCCCAGGCCCACCTGGACTACCCTTTGGATCCGCCCCTGCACACGCACAGTGAGGCCGTGCCCGTGCACGACGTGGAAGAAGCCGAGCTCCTCCATCTTGGCGAGCACCTGCGGAGGCGGCGGCGCGCCGCCCGTCGAGACGCAGTGCAGACCCTCCTCCTGGGCAGCGGCTTCCGCTGATCCGACGCCGGCGCGTTCGCGATCATGTTGGTCACGCCGTGGCGCGCGATGCAGTCGAAGACGGGATCCGGCGCCACGCTCCGGATGCAGACGCTGGTGCCGCAACACCACGCACCACCCGCTGCAGTGTAGGGTCCGATCCTCTGAATTGGAGAACAAAATTCAGAGAAGCTACAGTACCTGGAATTAGTCATCTTGTGAACCATCCGATCGAACATGGAGGGACTTTATTCATCGTAAAATAAAATAGCAACACCAATTATTAATAGCATCAGAGGACCGTGTTCCATTAATTGCTGAGTCGGAATTCACCAGAAGAATGGAACGCTTTGTAGAATATGACATCTACAATATGGTGGCTCACAAAAAAACACACAGCCCACACACCAGCACAATATTTGTGTCAAAGTTTCAAATAAATAAACAAAAAAGGTACCATCCATCTTGTCTTTAATCAATCCGTCGGAAGCAGCCAAAACGCATCGGGAGATAGCTTCGGAAGATTTTTTGGAAGATCTTTAGACGGCTCGCATACTCTTTCGGTCTTCTCTAGTATGTTAGAGATATGCATTAAACGATCGCTCCTGTTTATCCAGTAGACGCAATTTGGCTCCAACCCAAACTTGGTAGCAGAACAGGAGCCTGCATGAAGTCCGGACCACAGCAATGCTCGATCGTCACCGATTTCATCTATCTCGCGCCACTGTTGTTTCCCCTTCTCGATGTCCAGCTTATAAAGAGCGATGCTTGTGGTGATAGATGAGTCCCAATAATAATACGCAAAGAACACATAGAGGTCGGCGTCCATCTCAAAACTACAAAAATTAGACATAAAACCTCCAGGGTTAGGAGGCACATTTCGAGGGATGCCGTGCAGCACCATGACGCGGGTAGTGGGGAGCGGGTTGAACTCGAGGACACCGAGTTTTTCAGGTTCGATAAAGGTAAAGAACTTGCCCTTACATGGAGCAAGGTCGAATATAACAATCTTCTCCCAAACCTTTCCTTTTGGGTCCATCTGCCGGGTGCCCACGTTGTAATCATACTTGGCCCATTTGTCTCCACCAATATGGCAATACCAAAGGGTGGTCTCGTCTGGGTGAAGCACAACCACAACGCATTTGTCGTTTGCAGGTTTGTGAGACAACGCACACTCGAATTTTCTGGGAAGTTGATGAGAAAAATGCGGCAGCTCGATCTTGTCTAAAGTCACGGGATTACTGAGGAATGTGCGGAGATTAATTGGATCCGATGCAAGTATCCATCCTTGCTGCCAGGTGAGAGAAAATCTCAAGTTGCTCCCCAATGCCTCGATGTTACGCGTGTGGCACTCGCCTTTGGAGTCGAGCAGTATGGTGCGTCCCTCTTCGGTTATGCTATCAGGATCAAGGACGAGACAAGGCGTCGGCACCGGGAGATAGCTCGTCGACATTGGATGCAAAGAAATAGCTAATATAATTACGGGACGCCGATCTTTCAGAAAAGCGTTGTATGTCTCTAGCTTGACACAACAAACAGCCAAATAGTGGCGGCGGAGGAGGTATACTGATGTTTTCCCACTCCGAGTTGCTTACGAATCGAAGGTCGAGTAAGTTTCTAGTTGGAGCTAGGATTCTGGTCCGTATCGGACAGGAGGGGCGGTGCAGGCAAACGCGGCGTCAGTTCGATTCCGAGACGCATGGCCCGCCTCTTTTGAAAGTTTTCCTGCATTTCCTGTCACCATTTGAACGGGGATTTGGTTGCCTGTTTGTAGGTTGCAAAGTTGACGTTCCCTCGCCGAATTGCTGCTGGTTTTTTCGACATATAAACCAGTTGACATTAGCAGTGCTTATCATGCTCGTACTCGATGACGACCACGAGCGGGACGGGCGCGCCGGAGGACGCCACGAGCTGGAGCGCGTCGCTGGCGAGGCGCACGAAGTCGTAGTCGACGAAGAAGAGCTTGGCCTCCGAGTGGCGCAGGATGGTGGCGACCGCAGGACTTTTCGCTAGCAGTTTCCATCCTTGCTTTTGTCCAGATTTTGTTAGTTCTTTGTTTATCCAGATTCAGTTTCCCACCATGCTTCCCTGTTTGTTAGTTCTAGTTTATCCGGATCTTGTTAGCACTTGGAACAGCTGTTTGAATAAGGCAAAGATGCGAATACTATTAGATTGGATCCAAGAGGAGTTGCCAAACTGCCTGTACGATAGTTATAGAGAAGTTAACATTTCACAAATATATGTTGTACCCGTCGTGTTGAGTGTACTGAAAATCTGAGTGGAAGCAGACACTGCACGGAACGATACCGAGTTGCTACAGTTTGCTTCTGCCTTGCCTACTCAGGCTTCCCATGGCCTTGGCTCTCTCCCTTAGCAGATACTTCTGCGTCTTGCCCGTCGAAGTCTTGGGAAGGTCGCCGAACACCACCGTTCTCGGCGCCATGTAGTGCGGCAGCCGCGCCCGGCAGAAGTCGATGATGCCATCCGCAGTAGCCTCTGCACCTTCCTTAAGCGTGACAAACGCGCACGTCGTCTCGCCCCAATGGTCGTCCGGCCGCGCGACCACCGCGGCGTCGAGCACGGCGGGGTGGCCGAACAGCACCGCCTCCACCTCGATCGAACTAATGTTCTCGCCGCCGGAAATGATCACGTCCTTGGACCGGTCCTTGAGCTGGATGTACCCGTCCGGGCGCCGCACGCCGAGGTCGCCCGTGCGCAGCCACCCGCCGCGCATGGCCTCCTCCGTGGCCGCCGCGTCCTTGTAGTATCCGCTCATGACCGTGTTCCCTCGCAGCATGACCTCGCCCACGGCGCGGCCGTCGGACGGCAAGGTCGCCATGGTCACGGGGTCCTTGACGGCCACGTCCTGGAGCATCACGTGGGGCACGCCCTGCAGCGCCTTGATCCGGGCGCGCTCGCCGGGCGGCAGCGCGTCCCACTCGGGCTTCCACACGCACAGCGTCGCGGGGCCGTACGTCTCGGTGAGGCCGTACCCGTGCACGACGTCGAAGCCGAGCTCCTCCATCTTGGCGAGCACCTGCGGAGGCGGCGGGGGGGCCCCCCCCG
>LAPY01000371.1:176668-208176 GCA_000970635.1 Eragrostis tef | reverse complement strand
GCGTGCGTTGTGAGTGTCTGAGTTGTACTGTGTAATTCTAAAAAAAAACAGTACCATTTCTGGCACTGTTCACCGCACTGGCTCAGTTGCCGCAGCTGGGAATCGAACCCAGCCGACAGGAGCTAAGCTCCCGGAGCCCTCTGGCTCTAGCCACTCGGGCGTCTCAACCTAGGGCGCGTTGGACGTCCGCCCCTCTAAAATTTAGAAGGGTCTAAACAAAAAAAAATCTTGTCTTAAACAAAGTTTAATTACAAAACTAACTGCAGAACCCCCAGTCTAAATCACAAGACGAATGTAATGAGGGTAGTTAAGCCATAATTAGACGATGGTTACTGTAGCTGTAGCATCACTGTAGCAAAACATAGCTTAATTAGGCTCATTAGTTTTGTCTCGTAAATGTATCCATTTGTAAAAAGGTTTTGTCAGTAGCCTTTATTTAGTTTAGAGCCTTTAAAACGTCGAACGCGCCACTACAATTCTAGTAGTAAGGCGTCGATTCAAGAGGATCGCAACCCAAATGCCAGGACATCGATTTGAGCAGGGAATGGCCTCATCCCCATGGCATGGTGGCAGGCATCTATTCGAGCTCGATCCCTATGGTAGGGAGTCGATTATGCTGACTCTAGAAGCTCCGTACCTCATGGTAGGGAATCGGCTCGATCGAGATACTGGCAGAAACCATCCTTGAATCCAAGCTCACCGATCAAGGGGGGAAAACAATATCAATGGCATGGTGCCTGCACGCCCCTTCACGTCGCTGCAGCAGGTGAGAGTTGAATTATTTTGCACCTTGACTAATTGAAGGTGTCCATTATGCAGGCGCGGATTGGTGTTTTATGATGTTGCAACAGACGATTAGGGATGTTGCAACAGCTACTTTGAGATGTTGCATGTGTGCTTTTTTCTCGTCGCATCTTGTGTTTTAGATGTTGCAGTGTGCTTTTTTCTTGTCGAGATATCTGTATTTGTGATTTGTTCACTACATATATGATTGGTTTCGACTAAAAACCGAATGGAAAGATTATTTTTGTGACAGTTTCAGACAGCAATACATGTCACTGGAGAGCACAGCAATTTTCACCAGTTCTGCGTGGCTGTATTTTTGAACCATGTCAATCACATATGGGTAGAATGCCATCTTTCAGGTAAACAGGGACAACGAAGCAACGTAACACAATCACATAGGCATGATTCTACAGTTCCACACTATACATCAAAGGGCCCACGTTCTTCTTATTTTTTCGGCTCAAAGTGCTCACATTCTCACGGCCATGCGTACACATTGGTTTCATGCCTTCTGTTTCTCATTCTGGATCATTGGCGGGAATGGATTTTCCGTGTGCCTTCTCAGCACACTGCATACCCTCCAAGAAGTATGCCAGAAGCTGCAAATGCTGCAGACCATAACTCACACCACCTGCAAACATAATAATATCGTAAGAACACGTCCTTCCAGTATTCCAGAAGCAAAGATTTAAAAAAAAAAAACTCCAAAAGATCTCAATACCGTGTTCTACTACCAAGATCTGAAACAATTGTATCAACGCTACTTGTTGAAACATGAAATGGTCCGCCATTTTCCGGACGTCGAATTGTAATTTTGCCAGAACAATCTTTATGAGCCTGTTCAGATTACATGAAACAAATAAGAAATAATATGTAAAAGCATACCTTTCTGATCAGTTCAACCGAAGAAGTGAATTTACAATTATTATGCTATTACCTCACCAACAACAGTTAACTTTCTACCTATTGGAAGAATCCATTCAGTTTGCTCTAGTCCAAGTATCTGCAAAAGGTAAGTGTGTTACAGTGAAATATCCTTCCTAATGGAAGCAGAAAAGGTTTGGGTTCTTTTAGAAAACCTTGATAGAACATTCACATCCACATGTTCGAGGTTGCTTCTCATAAACCCTACTTCCCAGATTTAGCACAAAACCATCCGCCTTATTGGCTCTGACAATCTCCAAACGCGCTGTACCATCATCCTAATAACAGGAACATATATCAGACGATGATGTTCTGAGTCGAAACATAAAAACCAGTAAGGAACTCATCATAGTCAGTGTACCGTGATTACAAAAATAAATGATCTATGGAGAGTGGAAACATAAAATGAATCTTAAAAAGTCCTAAATTGTCTATAGATGAATTGTCAGAACCTACGAGATCTAATGGGTCAGAAAGCAGAGGTAATCCATTTTGCCTACGAGTGCCTCATTTGTTCCTCCGAGTATGAACAAAGAGGTAGAACCGTGCCCGTGGAAGAGTGAGGAAAAAAAAAGAGTATGAACAGAGAGGCAGAACCGTGGAAAAGAAGAGTGGTTCAAAGGGAGGCCACATGGGAGATGAAACCGGCTCCGGTTGCACCAGCATCGCAAGAAAGATAGACATAGTAGCAGGTAATTACCAGGTACCAGGGAACCTCTTTTCTTTTGGATGATATTCAGAACATTGAATCCACCGTTCGGCATCATCTTTATTCACTTTCCTGATCCGTATGCGTTCAGTACCATCTTCCTCCTTTGTCCTCCTTACTACCTCGTATTCATCGTCATCCGCCTTCTTCGGCTGTTGCTTCTTCAGGAAGTATTGCGTTACCTACAGAAGGGAGACAAGTAATGAAAATCACAAGTAGTAGATAGCAACACTAAAACCCATGGCATTGTTGTTTTTCAAATCATTAATTACATTGTTTTCTACTATCGCGGCTTTCAGGCCGCTCTGCTGGCCGATGATTGGCGTGTTTGATCTAACTAGTCCAGAGACAGTCATAAGAGGAAGATATCCGGATGATGCGCTCAATGTAGTAGCTGTCAAAGACGCAAACACGCGTTAAAGGATAAAGAGCAGATCAAAGACGCAAAACTACTATTAACTTGGTAATACAAAAGTGTAAGCTCATCAACAGGAAATTAGCCCCTATACTGGTGTCTGACTTATCAGTGGAATTGAAGTAATCAGAAAAAGAGACGGATTTTTTTTTGAGAGATTTTACGGTGTTTGCGAGGTACCTAGAGGTATTGAGAGGTACCATATCGTGGACTGTTGATTACTAAAGGGGTAAGGTATGGAATAAAAAATAAGATAGGTTATGGCAGGATGATCATAATTTAGTAAATGATCTTAATTATGCGTGACATGCAACATTAATGGCTAGATTCGACGCAACGACAAATGGAAGGTAGCGTGTTTTTTCCGATTCATTCATAGTTAGAGGAAATCCTGTAAATTTGTTTAGAAACATGTAAACGTTTCTACGTAAAACACAAAACATATGGGGAACATGTAAATAATGAAAAACCATGTAAATATCTAAAGTTGTCAGGTCTCTAAATAATGTTCGTGACGATGGTCTCTATCAAACAAGTTAACTCGATAATATTAAAAAATATTTAATAGAAAGAGAAGTAGAGATAATTTAGGTGGAATAACCGTAGTTTTATTAAAAAATGCGTTGCTAGTATGCTACCATTTTGTTTTCTGTGTTGTTTGTGATATTAACGTTGCTTACATGCAATGGGATGATTTACATGATTTTTTTTTTGTTCTTTGATACCATTTCCTGGGATCGTAGTCATGGAAAAGATGGATGAGATGAGCACATAAACGCCGCCACATATCATTGACACAATGCTCGTGTTCGTGATATCCGCAATGTGTTGTCTATGGCTAGAAGGAACCATGGCTACGAGAACCGTGCAACATGTTCAAGTCAATCATCAAACTGAGTAAACTTTGCAAAATAACGTAAAATAGGAAGGTTAGATGACTCGCGGGGGGCCTGCCAATTTTATTTTGGTAGAAATTAATTTAGGTTTCTCTCCCTCTATATATGCAACGATAAAATTACTTACTCACCCTTCCTACTTAAGTACCTTCATGAATATTTGAATACCTTTTTTGTGGTACCTTTAATTGTGGAACGTTAGATTTGAGGCAACTGACGGCCCATATTATTTGCAAACACCGTAAGACATCTCTTTTTTTTTTGAATGAACAAAAGAGACGGTTTTGATCAGAACACTCACACAAATCGGAGATGCGGCAGAAGCTGCGTGCCGATTGCAGCGCGGTGGCGCTCCTGCACAACGCAAGCAACGGCGCGTGTTCAGAAGAACACGCAACGGGGTCAGCCAATGCAAAGACGCGGGAGGATTAGTAGAGAGGTCTGATGACTAACTCCGCGTGGCTTCTTCCCAGGAGGTAGCACCCACGCTGGCGCAGCAACACGCGATCCCGCCCCACAGCAAGCCCGTCCCTTCGCCGTCTCCGTCGCGGCGACCATAGCCTGCCATCGCGGAGGAGCACTTCACTTCAGACGGAACAGAGGCCGCGGTCGAGGCCGAGAAAGCCACCTTTCAATGTGGCTCGTGAACTCCACGGAAGCGTGGGGAAGTAGTGCTCGGGATCAGCACCTGGAGTCCGCTTGGAAGTTGGAACCGGAGCAGAGCAACCGGGCTGGAGTTGGCCCTGGCTAGTCAGTTTCTGGTATCCCAGTCAGTTTGTAGTATCCGATTGGGCTCGATGTCGACACAAGAGTTTACAGGTATCCCAGTCAGTTTGTAGTATCCAAAACCCAAGAAACTCTTTGTAGATGAAATCCATTTAGTACCATGAAGCCACACAACATCATCTTTCTTTTTCTTCTTGACCACAAAGTTTTCAGCACCACATTTCTCAGAGCATCTTCAAAAGAGCCCCATAAACCTCTCTTAAACTAAATTATTAGAGTTTAAGCCAAAAAACCATCTCCAAAAGAGCCCCAAAACAACCCCCAACTTTTTCATAGCCCCTAAACTCTTCTCATTCGTAGCTACAAACAGGGAAAAAATTGGGGCCCCTATTCCATCTTTTTCCAATAGAATTAATGTTTTTGTGGTCCCAAATGCTGATGTGGCCCAATCAAAACTGTTTTGATCCACTTTTAGGGAAGGACTCTTAGAGGAGAGAAGAAAAATTGCCCTTCATAATTTTTTGGTTGCTCCCAAAAACAAGTTTTGGAGGCTAATTTTATCGGGTTCTCTTGGAGATGCTCTCACTCGTCTTCTTTACAACAGTTTATTCATCAGAAGCAGATTTCTTGTGATGTTGTTTCATTAAGAAGTGATGTGTTACTAAAAAAGCATAAATGTAACTCAAACCATATGGAGTTTAAAGTCTCCGGTAACAAACATAACACCTTAAAAACCACTTTGTTGATAGGTGATTGGTGTGTCTTATCTAACTCTTTCTGATACAGCAACAAGTGAAATATGTCCAGACGTGGAGTCCACTAGCATAGCTGTTAAAGATGTACATGCATAAGAACAAAGATAGATAAACAATAAGGACTTTTTTGGAACGCAGGAATTGAAAAGCGTAGGAACAGAAAAAACGTAGGAATTTGATAGAAATGCATATGTGGAACAGAAGATTGTAAAACATAGGAATATATAGTGAAAGTTTGTTTGAATGATGCATAGAAAAAGTGAAGGAATCGTTGTGGAGGAATGGTTGAGAGTGAATAAAAAATCATACTAATTGAGTGATTTGCGTGCATGTTTTTTCCGGTAGTGTTGCAACGAAATTAGGCCACGTGAATAAAAAATCATACTAATGAAGCATTAGCTAGCAGCTGCAGCATTGAGCTCCTCGTTCTTTGTGCAGGAATTCTTTCCAAGAGCTCTGAGTGGATGTTAAAAATCCTATGAAATTGGCATGCAAAAGAAAAATTCCAATGAAATAGTAGTGATGTTTCCTGGCAGCCAAACCATTGGATAGAAAATTTTTCTTTGGGAACAATATTCCTTCAAAAATTCTGTAATCTAAAGGACCCTTAAAATCCTAATAGACTTTATTAAGCAGTAGGATCATCAAGCTTTCGAATACACCATTGCCTTCAAATATTGGCCCTGTTCGTCTGGCTGCTTTGCAGCAGCTGTTTTGCAGCAGCAACAATGTTTCAGTTATTTCTCCTGCAGCCGTTACAGTGTTTCTGTAGCAATTACAGCAACTACAGTGTTCGCAGTTATTTTTCTGCAGCCGCAGCCTGCCGACAGTCTGAATGTTTAGTTTATTCTGTTTCCGTAAATTTTCTCTTATGGCATGAATCATCTATGAAGCAAGTATTGTTTAAGACTTGATTTACCTGAATGACTTTTTATTTATTGAAGTAAATATTATAAAAAGAAATCTAATTAGAGTTTCAAGAGTTGGTCTAGGTCTTTCCTCCTCCAGCCGTTACAGTGTTTCTGTAGCAATTACAGCAACTACAGTGTTCGCAGTTATTTTTCTGCAGCCGCAGCCTGCCGACAGTCTGAATGTTTAGTTTATTCTGTTTCCGTAAATTTTCTCTTATGGCATGAATCATCTATGAAGCAAGTATTGTTTAAGACTTGATTTACCTGAATGACTTTTTATTTATTGAAGTAAATATTATAAAAAGAAATCTAATTAGAGTTTCAAGAGTTGGTCTAGGTCTAATCTTTTTTTTATCAAAATATAGTACTGAGCTCAAATATACCGCGACATTACCATAAAAATTTTTCTTCACAAGAAATCTAATCGTGGCATGTCCATACGATCCGTCCAAATGGCTTTTCGCAGAGATGATAACCACAATTATTGTCAACCGATAAGCCCCTTGTTGGTAAACCTTGTCGTGACATGGCTCGTGCTGTTGAGGTGTTGTCGTGCCCCTCCTCTACACTCACCCTCCAATACTCCACCCACCACTCGTGCGGCGCTGTGCCGCGCTTCCCCCCTACTAATAGCCTTCCCTATCGGATCAATTTGATTCCAGAGGAGCCCGTCAAATCAATCAAAAGGGCAGGGGGGAGGAAAAAAAATCCCCACCTCGCTCCAGCAGGGAGTCAGAGTCTCGGGAGAGGAAGCAGAGGAGAGTGTGTGTGAGAGAGAAGAGCTGCGGACGAATGGCGTCGGCGCCGGAGGGTGAGGTGCCGGTGGTGATCCACGCGTGGTCGGCGCCGCGCTCCCTCAGCACCAGCCTCATGTACTCTTTCGCCCAGGTGCGTCGCCGCGCCCCTCCTTCCCTGTTCCGGTGCGTGAGATAGAAATTCGAAACGGCGAGCTGCGGGGATGTGAGTGAAGTCAACCCCAATGCCAGTGCCGCGCCGTTCGTCTGGTCAACTTCATTGAGGACGCGGAGTTTTGGGCCTGTTGGCGACAGCGACTAAATTTCAGCTTGATCGTGCGTTACTGGTTGATGGAGACATGTGAATCCGATCGTCGGGTTTCGTGTGCTGACTCGGTAACTGACTAGTTTTTGCGTTTCTTGTTCTTGCTCCAGAGGGATGACATGGAGGTGCTTGACGAGCCTCTCTACGCCAACTTCCTGCGAGTCACTGGCGTCGACAGGCCGTACCGCGAAGAGCTCCTGTCCAAAATGGTGAGACTAGGCGTCATGGTTGACTCGGTTGTAATTTGAGTGTTTTCCAGTTGCTCAAGTCGTAGTGTCCATTTGAGCTGACGAGATGGTTGGAAACATGAGGATCACTTGTTGTTTAAATTGTGTATGAAGCTTTCAAGCTGCAAAAACAGCTTTATGCAAATGCAGCTTCCTTAACCTTTTCTGGAATCAAGTAGCTGCTTGCCTTTAGGGCCTTTTAGTTGGAAATTTCTTGCTAGTTTTGTCAATCATGATCCACTTTTCTTGGGGAAAATAGTATGGCGTATCATGATCATGTATGCTTCTTTTACCAAGAGCAGGGTAATGTTCCCATCTCAATATCAGTACGCACCGTGCCTTCTGTGTAACTAAATTACTTGGGGCTTCCTGGTGCAGGATCCTGATGGAAATAAGGTGGTCAAAGATGTGATTTTTGGTCCAGGGGAGAAAAGATACCGTTACTGCAAGGTATGCTTTCATGATGCTAATACGGCAGCTTTGCAAGTGGTTAGCAATACTTATACTGACTGACCTGATATCCTTTCTCGGATAGCACATATCAAAGCAACGCCTACCAAATCTGTCAAACGACCTGATGACGAAAGGAAAGCATTTCATATTGATACGCAACCCTCTAAATATACTGGTATTTTTCACCTCTTTGCATGAGCATTCGCATGTGGTTTGTTCTGTTGTAGAAGTTCTGTTTGCGGAACTTTCAGAGTTGCCTTTTTGTCCCTGATCCTTTGCAGATTCTTTCTTTCATCAGACATTGCATATTCTGTGGTGTCCATATTAGCTACTGCTAATAGCATTTCGTTTCATATATACCAGCCATCTTTTGATAAAGTTGTTCCGCCATCTTTCATGGAGCTCGGCCTAGGCGAACTTGTCTCAATATACAGTGAGTTATGTCAACTTGGAAGCCCACCACCTGTGATAGATGCAGATGATCTACAACGGGATCCTGAGGTAAATCTGTTTTAGGCTAATCCGTGGTTTTGTTACTGTAACAAATGTTCTTATTACGCTCATTAAAAATCAAGTGTCTTTATTACGGTTCTTATATTTAATATTGAGCGTCATCTCCCATGATGTAGTATACCGGTTCGAAGAGAATGAATTTCTAATCCTCAACTAGGCTAGATGGTCATGAAGTCTTCAGCGGTTTCCTATCTTCATTATATTTTAATATTTTAGTGCTTGAAGCCCTTATTGATTATAATAGTTTAGGGGCTTGGTTATTTCAGACCATTAGTTAAGTTTAGAATTTCCAGTGGTTTTCAATATTTATTACATGTAATTATGTAAATAACTTAGTACTTGAAGCCCTTCTAAATTATGAAAGTATCTAGGTTTGGTTGTTTCCGTCCATATGTTACGTAAATTTTTTATTTTGCAATACAATTTGTTAAGTTAGTTTGCTCCCCACATGCAGACTGTCTTGAGTGGACTCTGTGAGGATTTGGGCATTCCGTTCCAGCCACAAATGCTCGAGTATGTACCTTGTACACAATAACTACACTAGTTTTACTATGATCAAGCATGTAGTTTAATTGTGCATAGTGAGACTTAAAGGTGTTGTGGCTTCTTAGTTCAGTTTGATTTATTCTCACTTTCTAGATGGGAAGCTGGACCCAGGGACTTTGATGGTGTATGGGCCCCCTGGTGGTATAGGAGTGTACACAAGTCTACAGGTTTCGCCAAGACCCGCCGTTATCCCTTGGTAAGCTTTGTATCACTTACCTGTAGGGAGTTTTAGTATTATGTAAGTATTGCTTGCTATCCTAGTTAGTAGTATTTTGATTGGAAATAATATGCTTGAAAAAAGTAAACGACAAGATTTAGAGAAAATGGCACCACAGTTCCTTCACTCTACTTCCGCAGGACCCTAACCTTGATGGCCATCTCACCTTCACCCTTGAACTTATAGTTTATTTCCTTCGCTCCTCGAACTTGCACGGTTGTCTCAACTCAGCCATAAACAGAAGCAAGTTCAAGGGGCTAAGTGAGACGACATGCAGATTCAAGGGGTTGAGAAAATAAATTACAAGTTCAGCGGTGCAAACGAGAGAACCATGCAAGGGCTGAAAAAGTAAATTGCAAGTTCAGGGGTGTAGTCGAGAACGAGTGCACAAGTTCAGAGGCCTATAGTGCAATTTTCTTTTAGATTTATACTTTGATGGTGCATGCTAAGACAATCTGAGTATTTTATTTGAGAGGTAGGCAAATATTTAGTGTAAAAGACTCGACCGGTGGGTTATGATCGCTTCCACGGCATTCAATTAAGAAGTCAACCTCCTCTCACATGCCAAGAAAGCCACCGAATCCCCCTCCCCACCCTTACACAGAGACCCCAACACTCTAAGAGGCGACCAGCAGGCCAGCCCCACCGCCACAATCCTCTGGTTGGGCAGCACCATAGGCACAACGCGACCGGGCTGGGTCTTTTACCTATGCTTTGGTATTGGGAGAGGCGAGGTGATTCTTTTAACCCAGCCCAAAAATCCGCCCACTTGGGGTAGAACCCGGTGTTGGATTATAAGTGAATTGTTCACATTTCCCCCCATCAACTTATTCAACTGGTCGGTTGCATGCAACTCAATATGTTATCAAGCGCTGGCGTGATTTATTAAATAAATTGCTGCCCGCTCCAATAGTCCACGTTTGCGGCCTGAGGGAGCCTGCAAGTGAGGAGGAGTATTGGATTGTAAGTGAATTGCCCACCTTTCCCCAGCTTAGGCTTTTGGGTGAGTTGGTTGGTGCATGCAACTCAATACCCAGGACCTGGGAGTTGCTACTCGGGTGCCTTAACCACTCAGCCAAAGCCCCTTTCGCATTTAAATTAAAGCATTTAAAATATCTTGTGTTTGCAGCAGAATGAGCATCTAATAGTGTGCGCAGTGGGGGCCTCTCCTTCTGTATTAACGTCAAAACAAAAGCATCTAACGGTGTGTTTTTATGCAATTAATATGGATTACTCAAGGGAAAGATGATTTGATATAATCAAATTAAATATTTGTTTGATAGCATTCAAAATTTTGTATTTGGAGATAGTACGTTATGAAAATGTTATTATGGTACTTGATGGCTAGTTTAAATGTTCCAGTTGGAGAACATGATCTCTTGATCACCCCATACTGAATTTCTTGGCCTTCCTTCTTCGAGTCTTGAAATTTCTTTCATCAATATCTCTAATTTGTTATGATTGATGCTGGATTTGACATGAGTGGTATTCATTCCACAGAAAACATCACACAATGCCCATGGGTATGGTCTAAAATAAAAATATAAGATGTGGTGTCAATCGATCTAAAACCACAAAATAACCTGCTTGTGTAAGGCCAATCTGAGATAACCAATCAAAACCTATATCCATTTTACAAGATTACTTGATGGATATATGCATCCTGCATTCCTGCTAAACCCCATGGTGGTTTTTGTTGATGATAAAGCTACAACCGACTGATGAAAAGTGAAACACCGATCAGAAGAAAAAAAATGTTTAACAAATGAAACCCTAAAAAATTATCCATATTTTAACAAGTTTCCTTAAAGATGTATCATAATGGATGTCACCTTTTGTGATCTCTGCATATTTTGCTGCTGAGATGTCAAGATATGTAATACACTTCACTTCGTCGTGCTTTGTATTACCATTGGTACAATTTTTATTTACCATAGTTTCTTATTTGATTGCAGACGTTCCCATTCGCGTTTTATGAACTGCTTGAGCAAGCCTTACCTTTTTACAACATGCTGAAGCGCAAAGTAAGGAGAACAGTAGGATCCCTTGAAACACCATTACCTGACCCTCCTCTGCCTGTCCCAGCAAATAAAAAAATTCTTGTCTGGGTTGGAGATGAGCTTTTGCCCCGTGATAGCGCAAAGGTATGTCACTGGTAGCTTAAGAAGTACGCCATCGGGGTTTTTTTTTTATCAGTTTGCCCCCATCCTTCTTTCTTATCATATCATCTATCTTGTAAAGGTTTCAGTGTTTGACTCTGTTGTACAAGGAGGCGACGCTGTATGGGAAGGATTACGTATATATGACGGAAAAGTATTTAAACTTGATGAACATTTGGACAGGTGCAGTATCTAATATCTTATTATTTTTTCCACGCTGCTGATCAATTTTCTGCTTATGACCTAATGTGATGGCCATTTGGATAGGTGCAGTATCTAGTTGTTTCTCCCGCGTTGCTGATCCATTTTCTGCTTATGACCTATGTGATGGATGATGTCTTTATTCACTTTTGTAGATTATTTGATTCTGCAAAAGCCATGGCTTTCATCAATGTACCCAGTCGTGATTGGGTAACTACTTATTAGTGTCATGATGATATTGTTTATTGTATTGTATTGTATTGCAATTTGCAATATACAAATTTTGTTAAAAGATCTTTTGTCTTCGTGCCTGTTTTGGGGCAAAGGCATATTGTACTCTGTAGTGCGTTGGCATATGTATAGCTGGTTTAAAATATTATTGTGTGTTTTGCCTAAATTTCAATTACAATAGCTGTCAGCCACTTTTGAACTATTTCTGAACTGAAGTTTCATTTTTTACATGTTCCCTGCAGATAAAGGATGCCATTTTTAAGACTCTAATTGCAAATGGAATGTTTGATAATGCTCATATAAGGCTCACACTTACCCGTGGCAAAAAGGTTGAATACAAACCCAAATAATCACTTCTACCAATTTGTTTTTTCTCAGCTTCTTGGCAATGACATATCCCCTCATTTTATTCATTGGCTGTGTTATCAAGTGAAGGTGACATCTGGAATGAGCCCAGCTTTCAATCTTTATGGCTGCAACTTGATTGGTATCTCTCTTTCGCCCCCTGTTTTTTGTGTGCATGTCTTTTGCTTGTTTCAGTGTGCACAAGTTGTATTTGTTGTTTTATATATATATATTTTTTATTTCAGCACATGGGCATAGGGTAGGCCATTCACTGTTTAAGCACTAGTGGTGTTCTTATACCTGCTATGCTACAGTATGTTCTTATAACTCTGATGAGCAGTGTCTAGCATCACTGGCTAGTGCTGGTTCACATATCATATGAGCATGTTAATGTGAATTCAACCCATAGTGTTGGTTGGTGCCTGCCCTGCAATGATGTAACTGCTGATCTAGTGACCTTATAGCCCGAGGGAAATCCCATTCATGTCATTTTGAGGTCCAATTAGTAATAGCTGAGAGGCTAAACGGGTACAGTAATGCTAGTTTCTGATAAACCGTTTTGTTTTCAGTGCTTGCAGAGTGGAAGCCACCAGTTTATGATAACTCACATGGGATAAAGTTGGTAACAGCCACTACTCGCCGCAATTCTCCAAATGTAAGATCCTTTGCAACACTCTTCTTGACCTTGTTTGTCTAACATTAACCAGCTTGGGATCATATTAGTTGTCGCTCAAAGGCTTTCTGTGTTACCCAAATTTGTGTTCTTGCATTAAAAGTTTCAAATTAAAAAACATCAGAAAATATTATCCCTGTTTGTCACAAGTGGTAATCATGAAATCTGTACTACCATCATACCACTCGGTACTTACTGAAAAACAGCATTATCACCAGAATATAATGTCAACATTGTTTGAAAGATCATATTAAGAAGGCATTCCCACTAGTTTATCTAGTTTGAAAGCTCTTTATATCTTTCTGATACAAAAAGTGGGGGATTTCTCCAATGTGCATTTTTCTTCATTTAAGTTTTAAAAATGGCATCTCGTTTCACCTACCCGCTTCTTTGAGTTGAACAATTGAGTTGCTTGAGAACGAATTGTGGTTACGTTTGAGTTGATTGGCTGAGTTGTTTGAAATGGAATTGTGACTAACTTCTAATATATTGTGTTTAAGAGAACTCGACCAACCTAGGAGTTAAATAGGCACCTGAATTCCCGTCGAAGATAACTCGAACTTGAGTGGTCTAGGCATACATCAACACCTTTAACTAACTGAGCTAACCTCAGTTCCTCAACATAGTATTTTTATACGTGGAAAAATAGCTTTATGTCTCATCTACTTTTTTTTTGGCGTAAAGTCTCATCTCCTTCTGATTCAGCATATACTCAGATACTACGAAATAAATGTATTGTCTTGTTCTCTGTTCTTTGATAACCCACTATATATTAACGTGTTGATTCTTATGAATTATTTCAGAGCGTAGATTCCAAGATACATCACAACAATCTCATCAACAATATTCTGGCAAAGGTTTCAATTTTCCTGTTAATTTGAAGCTCTTCTCTAGTTTGTTCTTGCTATTTATATTACCTAAAATGGATCCTTTTGAGCCTACACTGTCACTCATTTCATTATCCTCTTATGCAGATAGAAGGCAATCTTGCCCAGGCTGAGGATGCCATCATGCTAGATAAAGATGGTTTTGTATCAGAAACTAATGCCACAAATATTGTAAGTGAACATTCCTTTGTCGTGTTCAGATGTAGATATCTTTCATGTATTTGCTCGTAAAATGTCACTGTTACCTGCAGTTTATGGTTAAGAAAGGAATCGTATTGACACCTCATGCTGACTATTGTCTTCCAGGCATTACACGAGCAACTGTAAGTATAGTCAGATTCTAGGGTTATTAATGAAAATGGGTGAATTAATATACTTGGAATCTATCCTTTTAACGTTTCATATTTAATGAAAATAACAGGTCATGGATCTTGTGATTAAAGAAAACCTGGTGTTACATGAAAGGCGCATAAGTCTATCAGAATTTCATGCTGCAGATGAGGTTTGATTTCTTAAGGATGTCTGTTCATGTGTTTCCTTAGAAAAAGTCTGCTACTCAACTACTTAGTAGCGTTATCTTTTCAAAATGTGCATCTGTCTGCTTAAATGGGTAAAAATAATAGCAGAGGTCTACTTTCGCTACATGAAAAATTTATAGCAGCCACGTGAAACTTCTACTTTCCTATATCTACAGTTTTTATTTTCTCACTTAAGTTTATAAGTTTGGACAGTGATGCCCGTTGTAATTGCTGATTAAAAAGCGCGGACGCCTAGGCCACTTAAGGGCTGCCTTGGCACTAGGCAGAGCTCCACTGCCTCACTTGCTGCTAGGCTTTTGATCTATGTGTTTTCCCCTATTTTTCAAATAGTTATGTGGTAGTAATCTGCAATGTTTCCTTAGTGTCTCTATGTTTTTATGCTTATTTGCCACAACGCCTAAGGTGCCTTTAGCTTGTTACACAACATAGAGAAACGCTCATACAACTTTGATATTGACCTAAAGTAGTTCACGTTACGAACGACAATAACATGGAGTGTGTTCCGTTTTCCTTTCACCTTTTAAGGCGTCCATGAATAGTAGAGTTTGTACATCAATGCTTGATCTTTAAACTATGATGTGACTATGTATTCTTATAACTGGTGTTTCCACATGCAGGTATGGACAACTGGAACAATGGGTGAAATCACACCGGTGAGTTGGCTCCAACGCGTAACATGTTTGCGATTTCCTTCACCTAGTAGTTAAACATACTTCTTATTCAATGGCACTCTTTAAGTTTGGAATGTGAGTGTCCTTTAAATAATAGTGTGCAAATACTTCTACATATCCTCATCTTGAAGGAACATTATTTATTTATTCTTTTTAATATTATTTATCAAAGAGATCTGGTCATCCTAACTACTACCTCTGGGCCCTACATAAATCCATGTAGGTTTGTCCTGAGTCAAACTTATGTAGCTTTGACGAAACATAGCTAAAAAACTATACTTTCATAATAGGAAGTTAATGCGATTTGATTCAACATGAAAAGTACTTTCATAATATATAACTATTGTTGTTCTAAATAACATATTTTTATTGAATTATGTATTCAAAGCCTTTGTAATTTCCGCATGGTTTATGGCATCTAGTGTACCACATGTGGCCTGGTTATACAGTGCATCAGCTTAGCAAAATTTGGTGTTTCCTTTTGCTCTTTTTAAATACAAGTGTATGCTATAATGTACTGAGATGAATCTGCTAACATTGTTGGCACATCCATGCTTGCTCCATTACTGATACATTCTTCTTTAAAACAGGTTGTAATGATCGACGGACGTGAAATTGGTGACGGAAAAATTGGTCCAGTCACAAGACAGATCCAGAATGCATACAAAGTCCTGACAGCAGGTCAAGGAGTACCGATAACCAGAAATGCTGATGCATAATTGATGTACAACCATTTCTTACATTGACGGTCAGGTCAACTCCCAGTGAGCCAGATTGTATCGAGTTACAGGACAGCAACAATAAATCAATAATCATCATGTGGCTAATTTTAGAATATCATCATTGCTGTTCCAAACAGGATACCTTGTATTGCAAATGTATAATGCAGTGGAGATTTGTGAATTAATAATTGAGGCCGTTGGCATGCGTGTTCGTCTACACTGGTTACTGGTTACCAATTCAATTTGGTATCATTTGTGCTTGATTTTGCTGCTCATGTATATTATTCCTGTTTTACTAATCTAAGAACTTTACCTGGAAGCAAAGAAAAACTTAAATTGTTGTGTTCATTGTTTAATTTCCTTCTGTGTTTCCATCAATAAAAAGGCACAAAAACTGATTTTTGCCGGCAACATAGCGGGCAATATATATGTCACCAGATATTACAATGTCTTCATATCTGCATGCAGGCATTGTTGAACCAAGTCATCTTATGGGTACTATATCATTTACTCAGTTGGTAGGCAACTAGGGTGATAAGCAACAAAACGTAATTCAAGCATTAAGTCATGATTCTTGCGGGTATTGCTAAATGGAACAGTGCAGGAGGCAAAAAGGAGAACATGAACTAGCCACGCTGCTTCATCAAGAATCCGCTAGGTTCCAATCTTCAAGAAACATTCAAGGTTATCAAACCACAGGTCCATGGCTCCAAAATACTGTCCACGCATTACTGAATTATATAACAATTCGAGGATGGTAGTAGAGCTGCATAGTAATCTATGTTTAGGGATGAAGTAATAAAAGCAACTAGATATCAGCTTCTGATGTCGACACTTCTCTGCACCTATTAGCCTCAAAGAGATGCAACGACGGCATCGTTGGTGATGCTTTCAAATATGTCACGCTCCAAGTACATCAATAAGCAGTCACTGGTCCACTGGTTGCAGGGTTCCTTAATCATTGTGCTATCTATGAACTTCATTGTAGAAGATCCTGCCTTGACAGTAGCAGCTGTTCCGGGAAGAATGAGAGCAAGTTTTAGAAGCAGATAAACTAGTGGATATATGGCGTTCTTGCCCGTCTCCACCATCTTCACAGAAAGATCACTGAGTGCATTCATTTCACTGAACCTGGCATCAGAGCGCACATCTGTTATGAACGCTTGGAGCTGCAGATCAAGCATCGCAAGGGCAGTATCAGGGAACTCGGATGGATAAAAACGAGCAAACTTAATGAGCTTGTCCTTGTCAAAAGCTTGGAAAAGATTGTGTGGATTCAAACATGATGCAAGACAAACCAATTCTAAACTTTCCTTACTAAAGCGCTTATCAAGCTCCCTGAGTTGGTTGTTGATAACTTGGAGATAGACATCAGTATGGTAATGCTCCAAGTTTGTCATTCCCTCAGATTCCGGATAACTCAATCTTAGCCGAGGTATGAACCTCTCTCCCATGTCGGGCATAGGCATGTCTCTCTCTCTCTACAAAGCTGGTCAAGTTCCTTGAGAAACGATGGCCAACCTTCGTCCCTCATTACAAGCAACCGTTTCTTGGAGTCATGGAGAAGAACCACACAGTTCTCTGCATCCTGATCATCCCTGTCCAGAGCCAGAGAGAATTCATTTGTAGCCCCTAGTACATTTCGCATCAAGAGCAAGGCAAAGGGAAGTTCATCAGTTATTGCCCATTGTACTTTTAATGCCATATGTTTCTCATCAGTTCTAGAGGCGTGTTTTCCCATAAAGTAAAGTGCATCACAAACAGAAGGCAAATAAGCTGCAAGTTTCATGAGTGCCTCATAGTACGAACCCCAGCATGTCTCCCCCAGCTTCTCAAGATCACCATCAAGATTCAACGATCTCTCCTGAATCAGAGAACGGAGCTTTTCTCTGAACTCGAGAGACCCATGAATTAGATCAGAAAAATAATCGACAGCTTCGAAAAGCTGGAAAACTTCAATCTGTTCCTTGGAAGCAGATGCAAGAGTGGAATTAAGATTGAAGGCATAAGGATGTACACAGTATGCTGATGCAGTTGCTTTATTGACTGATGATTTTAGTTCAGTGAAAATTTCATTGCTATAACAAGATAAGCCATAGCCTTGGCCCCGCACATTCGATAAGCTCAATCCAGCTTCAGTAAGCATCAAATGCGTCACATTAAGTGCTGAATCATATACATCAGGCTGCGGCACAATCCCAACAAGCCTCTCCAAGACCTCCCCTTGCCACTGAGGTAGCGTGCAAAAATAACCATGTAGCGTTTGAAGAACCTAGACAGGGAACACACAGCAACAACTATCCCAAAGAGATCTCCCTGGGCCTGGACCTCGCTGGCGACACCTTTTCTTGTTTCTCTGACAAATGCACGGGCAATATCTTTGTCAAGGGTAGAAGTTATCGACCTCATCCGACGCGGACCATCCCGCCGTGGAACCCCAGGATCCCCAAACAGCATGTTGACCATGAAGCCTGACATGTCCAAGATCATCCTCTCCTCGAGAGGTCTCCCTGATCCATTGTCCAGAAACGCCATCCCCTCACTGAAGGCAAATCTCATGAGATCAACTGCCTGATCAATGTCAACCTTCATTTGAGACGGAACCTCCGGACGCTCTTCCATAACAACATCAGGCGCCGGATATACACCTGAAGATTCATCCGAGTGAACGGCGGCACCATAATCTTCATTGCAGGATTGGCAATCTGACAGGTCCATACTCTGATTCACCAAGTCAAAAATCACAGTAAGTCCCAAGAAAATCCCCTGAGCATCAACGGAACAAGAGGCATGGGATTTAATTATTCTACTCTGTAATAGGTGGAGAATAACAGCAACTCAATAACGACATTCAGAGTGGAGCCATGAGCGCATATAAGGCATATCGAAGTGCATGTTTACCCGTTGAATGCAGCAAGAAGCATCTCCTACTGTATACGACCGCAAAATTTCAGAGGTATTTTGGTACCATACTCTTAGGAATCACGATAATGAATAGCACCAGTCATCATGGTCGTTTATCCTTTGCAAAACCTTAAAGGCTTAAACCCCTACAGAGAATCATCCCCAACCCCTTGGTTCACAAAACTAAAAATTCCTTTTTTTCTAAACCCTTAAAGAACCAGTTGCGAGAAAAATCGGTTTTACCCTGTCAAATCTTACCCTCATGTATATCTACCTTTGGTTTAAATCGCACCTTTTTTTAAAACCGTCCGATCCTGTCAGGATGGGTGGGGCCAATTAGGGAGGAGACAAGAGGACGGGACAAATGTCATGGCGCAGTACAAAAATTTAGACAAAGTCACCTCCGCACCTTAATTTTTTTCACCGTCAAAATTTGATACCCATCCTCCCAATCCCGCATCCATTTTTCCTTTTTTTCCCGCATCCTTTTTTCCTTTTTTGTTGTCTTGGATTCCTTTCAAAAAATAGTTTCCATCTTCAGTTCGTTTCCCACGTCAATGGTTGCACGTATGTCTCCAGATCTTCCCTTTGGTTCCTTCCATCTTCGGTTCCTTTCAAAAATAATTCCGTCTCGGGTGACCAAGACGCATCGCCATCACGCGCCGCCCACTGTTCTCACATGCCGCGCAGCTGTTGGTGCCCTGATCGCCGCGGAGGAGGCTGGTGGATCGACGTGTTGCCGTCGTCCAGGTGATCAAACTCAATTCATCCCTGAACCTGACTTCCCTGGTAGTTTCCCTGCAGTTTCTGTTCTAGGGTTCCTTCGTTGTTATCGACGAATTAGGAAAGTTCAAACAGGACGTGAGCCTATGAGCCTGTACACAGCGAGGGTGCATTAAGTCAACTTATTTGTCATAGCTGTCAGTGGAATTGGTTGCACGTATTATGCTTAATTTTGTATGAAATGTGTCAGTCCTGTCAGATTTCTGTTGCTTTGTTCACCTTGGCATGTGAAATTAATCACACCATTTTACATACCATTAACCATTGCTACTGTTACCGTAGGTAGTACTTATTCAGTTGGATGCAATGTCAAATATCAGAAACTAATATGAAGACTGAAACTGCATTTCGCTGCATTTTAACTGATTCATATCATGTGCCTAATTTTCTTTGGACTTGGTTTAGATTCAATCATTATTGTGAAGCGCAAAGCTGGTGAGATGGTCCATGACGAGACGCCACTAGGTAAATGTAGGAATTAACGTCGACAACAATGGTAAGCTGTATAGAGCATAAGAGCACATGAAAATTACTGGGAAATCATTGGAATTTCCCATCTTTTTACAGTCTTTGGCCTGCAGTCTTTTCATTATATATCAACGGTTTTCAGGTGGACATGGAGACATGAATATGGTTGGTGTTACATCTCCTACAAAACTAAACAAGATATCATTTCACAAATATCATTTCAAATGGTTGCCAAACTGATCTTTTCCTTCAGCATGGTTAGTGAACAGCTCACGGCGAACGAATAAAAGGAACCGAAAAAGCGTCAGTATCGCGGCCGATTAAAGGCTGAGTTGGAGAACGTGCCAGGTACGTTGTGATCTAGATGTTCATGTTGCACAACAGTTTTATTAAATAGATATATCTGATGCCGGATTTGCAACAAGGGAAGAACTTGCAGTGAATCGTAAAAAAAGGCTGAAAAGAAGTGTCAGTATCGTGCTTGGGAAAAGGTCGAGTTGGAAAATTTTGTCTCTCCATCTACCAGGTCTACAATTACAAACCCTACTATATTTTTAGGTGCCATTGACCATACACGAGGAATAATCCAACAGGTTTCTATTAATCATTGTTTCTACTATGCATGGAGGGTTTACTAAATATATATTTCTTGTGGTTAAATAAGAATATGTCCCAACTGATTTTATATGCAGGTGTAGCTTCCAACCAAACAGTGATATGTTCAGACACACAATCTAGAGAACCAAACAGTTATTATGTTCCGGGTCATGTTGACGATGAAAGCTGGCTTCATAGGAATGAGGATTGGCATCCATCACCATCAGGTGGGCTGCAGAATGTTGATAACAATATGAGTTTGTTACTGTGGATCGTGTTGGCATCGGCGAAACACAAAGGGCCAAATGGTGTGATGGCACTCAATGTTACCTAAACAAGAACAAGCAAATTAGGTGGCCAAACATGATTTTTTAAAATTTAACTTCTCTTACGCATAAAGACGCGTGATCTAATCTTTGTTTTTGTGATTTTTTGTTGCAGCAAACCTGGCTATCAAAAGTGAATTGAAAAGATGTCAGATTGCAGAGCGCCAATGTCACACTCACAAATGAGAATCATAGACCATCTGCAATAAATTTAAGACATGTATCCCTAATGCTAAAGTGACGCCTGATTACCAAGCACATGGTAACAGTTCTCCTTTTCTTTTTGCTTGGTACCATGTTTTTGATAATCAATGGTGATCTTGTGTCAATGTCACTCTTATGCTTAATTTTTTCAGACCAACAAGACGGAACGGTGGATGAAGACACTGTAACGAAACGTAAAAAGGAGACTGGAATGAAATGTCAGTATCCCGGGCGGAAAAGAGATCGTGTCATGCTAGAAGACAAGAACATTGAATTTCAACGTCAATATCGTCAGCAAAATTCAACACAAAACCAGGTTAATCCAAGTGGTATGTTGTTGTCTGGAACTTAGAGAATATCATTTGACAGTTTAAAGTATACAAGATGTCTCTATGTTTACAGTTGGTCTGTCAGGAACTACTCGTGCTAACGATGGCATGTATGATTTTGGTATTTGGGATCCAGACACATGATTAGGTAATTAAAAATGTTATTTTCTTTGTTAATTAATACATGGCCCAGTACCACGCATTTACGCAGCTAGGTTTATTCTACAATTTTTCATTATTTTCTACTTTAATCATTATTCCTTTTATCGATAAACCTATATTGTGTTTTTAGATATAGTAAATTTATTATGTGAGTCAGAAAGCCATGTGTAGTGTACCACAATTCTACTTTGTCCTTTTCTTTCCTCTTAATCTTTCATTAAAGATGCATTAGAATTCCAATTTATGCTACAAAGGTCCTGCCAAGTGGTGTATTTTTCTTGAACACGTGCGTGGCGCACGTGCATTTTTACTAGTTAACCCTAAGGCTTTGGACGGTGGCAGCGGACAATGGTCCAAGATCAAAAGTTCATGGCGAGAAACCTAGAAACCATTGATGGGTTTGGGTCGCATTCGAGATACACGCAGCCTATCACGATTGACGACCATGGATGGATTCGGGGATCAAGAAATGGTACCTCGGAGGGAGGAGAATGTGGCGGCAAAGAAGCGAAGTGCCCCCTGCTGCGACCCCTCCACGGCACTCCCCACTTTCGCAGTTTGCAAACCTAGCGGCGGCACTAGCAGTTTGTGCTACTGCTTCAGTCAAGACTTTTCGTCTTCCTGGTGATATTTGTATCAAGGTAACTTCATGAAAATAATACCATCTCAAAAAAATCATGAAAATAAAAACTAGTGAAACTATCGCTAGTAACTCATATATTTTCGAATTCTAGAGCCATAGTTTATATACAAGTTCTAACTTAATAAGAGGATACCGTCTCAAAAAAAACTTAAAAAGAGGATATGGTACAGATTAAAATCACAATACGGTAGGTAAAATAAAAAATTCTAGTGTAGCAATTAATTGATAAATACTTAGAAACAAAAAAAAAAGTCAAAGTGCAAGCGAAGTAGCAAACGAAGGAAGTTGCATTTTATTAGATAGGCTAATGGATTTAAGTTTGCTTGGAAGTGGATTTTTCAAGACCAAAATAGTTGTAGGTTGATATTTGAGAAGATTCTAGGGATTTTCGGAAGACATCGATCTCCAATTTATATATCTTTGTTAGCAAAAGTGTTCATGATTAGTTCCTTATACCTTGAGAAAAATATGAACCTTGAGATGGGACTATAAGCATACAACCAATGACTAGTTCCTTATACCTTGAGAAAAATATGAACCTTGAGATGTGACTATAAGCATACAACCAATTTAAGTTATTCTCTCCGTTTCAGATTACTTGTCGTTCTGGCAATATACCAGATGGATATATAGAAGATATTACGCATTTGGACGAAACGCTTATCTAGATATATGGAAGATGTTATGAATCACACTTAGAAACATAGCCAGAACGAAAATTAATTTGAAATTGCGGGAGTAGATTTGATTTCAATCGGTATGTCTCTGTACGTTTGCAACAAAACGCACTAGCCTTGTTTGCTTCCCCTTCTTTTTATGAAACTTGTTCAAGAAAGGTATTGTGCCGAGACGCAACTGAATAGTTGACTGTAGTAAAAATGCGTTTTTTTTTTGTGATCTTTTATATTGCCTTCAGAAGATTGCGTAGTCTGTTCCAGAAAAAAAAATGCAATTTGACATCATTTATCCTTACATTTGATTGCAATCGCCATCATTTTTTGTGTTGTTCATGCATACTGCTCCGGTGGTATAGCTGAACCTGTAAATTTTCCCTAGGCGAAGGTAAAAGATGTGATTTATCCCTGGAGTTTATGTTTCAGTTTGCTGCGTACTGTATATTTGGATAAGATAGACAAATGGATACGTTAGCACTATCGGAACTTTGGCAACAAATTCGGAACTTTAGCACTTTGGCAACAAATTCGGAACTGAGGCACTTTGGCGAAGGTCGTTCAGATAATGCAGATGCAGAGCGCACAAAACTAAAAGTAAAAAAGGACATGCTTCTTGAGCATGAATCCGTCCAGCTCCGTCGTTACGGACACAACGGAGCTGATCAAAGATTCAACTCCAGAAAGAAATCCACATCTCCAAACTACTCTGTTCATGCATCAAACAGAACATTCTGACGAACAGGGTGCATTGTTAAGCAGATAAACTAAATGAAAGTACTATATTGCAAAGAAAATACTAGCCATCTTGTTGAAAACCCTGCATCCACGCCTCAGTAGAGCTTGACAACCTCAAAGAGATGCAATGACAGCGTCATTGGTAATGTTTTCGAGTAAGTCACGCTCCAGGTACAGCAACAAGCAGTCACTGAACCATTGGTTGCAGGGTTCTAACACCATCGTGCTATGTATGAACTTCATCGCAGAAGAGGCTGTCTTAGCAGTTGCAGGTGTCCCGGGGAGGATGAGGGCAAACTTCAGTAGCAGATAAACCAGTGGATACAAGGCATTCTTGCCCGTCTCCACCATCTTCACAGAAAGGGCACTCAAAGTATTCATTTCAAGAAACCTGATATCAGAACGCACATCGGCTGCGAAGGCTTCAAGTTGCAGATCAAGTAAAGAGATGTCAGAATCAGAGAAGTCGGATGGATAGAACCGAGCATATTTGACGAGCTTGTCCTTATGAAAGGCTTGGAAACAATTCCGTGGACAGGCATGATGAGAGAAAAAATAATGTTGAGCTTTGCTCACCAATACGCTTGTCGAGCTCATCGAGCTCAATATTTATAACCTTTTCGAAGAAATCAACATGGTAGTGCTCCATGTTTGTCATTTGTGTACCTTCATTACGCGTCCAACGTTGTCGGTGTTCGAATTTTGCACCCATGTTGGGCAATAGAATGTCATTCTCGCTGCAAAACAAACCTACTTTGTTGACAAAAGATGTCCAGCCTTCACTCCTCATTACGTGCAGCTGCTTCCTGGCCTCCTGGAGGAGAGCCATACAATTCTCAGCATCCAGGTCTTTCTCATCCAATGCCAGTGACAACTCATTTGTAACACTCAGAACATCTTGCATCAAGAGCAATCCAAAGGCAAGGTCATAGGTCAATCCATCTTTCCTTTGAAATGCCAGATATCTAAAATCACTTGATCTGACTTCTTTCAAAATGTCAAGTGCATCCCAAACTGGAATAAAATAAGCAGCAAATTTTATGAGTGCCTCGTAGTATGAGCCCCATTGTGTTTCACCAGGCTTCTTAAGATCATTGTCTAGGTTCAAGCCGCTTTCTTGGGCTAGGGTACATATCCTTTCAGTGAACCGAGGGCAATCTTCGACTAGATTTGACACAACATCAACAAGCTGGAAGAGCTGGTACAGTTCATATATTTCATAAGAAGCAGATATAAGAGTGGAATGTAGCTGGATGAAATAAGGATGAAGGCAATGTGCCGATGCGTTTTCAGTAGTGACCAATGTCTTTAGTTCAGTAAAAACCGCATCATCATAACCTACCAAGCCATAGCCTTGGCTACGCACATTGGACTAGCTCAATCCAGCTTCAGAAAGCATGGAATCCACTGCCACTTTAAGACCTGAATCATGCATATCAGGATCTGACACAACCCTAAGAAGCCTTTCCACAGCCTGTCCCTTGCTATTGACATAGCGTGCAAAAAGAACCATGTAGGTTTTGTTCGTCATACGGGTGGAACAGACATCAACAAATATCCCAAAGAAATCTCCCTGTAGTTCATCTGCAATACCTTTCCTTGTTTCTTTCGCGAAAGCATGGGCAATATCATTTTCAAGGGTGGGTGTTTCGATCCTCATTCGAGGTGGCCCGTTCCTCTGAGGAAGTCCAGGATCGGGATACTTCTGATTGATCAAGTATCCTGCCATGTCCATATGAACCCTCTCAAGCAGAGATGCCCCCGATCCATTGTCCAGAAAAGCCATCCCTTCCTTGAAGACAAACCTCATCAGATCAATTGCACGATCAATGTCAATCTTGTCACCGGTTGATTTTTTCTGAACATCCTCCATATCTACATCACGCACAGGTGTGCCTGAAGATTCGTCCGAGTCAGGGCCGAAGCCATTTTCTTGATTGTAATAATGGCAATCCGATCGCCCCATGCCCTAATTCATCCGACCAAACATAAATCAATGTCATACAAAATCTACATGAGCATAAAAAATGTGAGAACAAAGGGTACAAATTTTTCATTCCACGCCTAACTATGTGGAGTCACAAGTAAATAACGAAATTCAGAGGAACACGTGGGGCGCTATATCTAAGCTCCATTATTAGCCCCTTGCAAAACCCCTGTAAACCCCCACCACGGAGCATCCCCTGCTGTCTCAGGTCAAAATTTCTCTCATCATGCATTCAATTAGCATGAAGATCGCAATTGAAGAGGACTGCCTAATCAAGATTCACAAGCACGAAACCTAGGGGCAGTTCATGGGCTTGGGGCACATGTGGGAAAGTCAAAACTTTGCATTTTAACAGAGAAAGATGATGATGAAATGGATTTGGCGATCTCCGATCAAGAACTGGGCATACCTCTGAGGAAGAGAAGCAAAAGGAAACCAAGCGACGCGCGATGCCTCCTTCCCTCTTGTGCGCTTTGATAAACCTATAGGCGGCCGGGGTATAAAGAAAACGCTTTGTCTTCAAAACATTAAAGTGTTTCTTAAAACAAAATAAAAAATTGCATAAACCATCTTATATGTCACTTAGGTCACCCCATAACATGTTTTCTTTGTGTATCCAGACTAGCACGCGTGCATGAAAGGTCATAGTAGCTAACCTTGTTGTGTATGGATATCATGTTGTTGTAAAAAACATGCATATCAAAACTCGGTGCGGCCACACATGAGCTCTAATTAACCATTTTTTGTTGAAATTTTCAAAAGGAAAACAAAGATTATATACTACAAGAGTTTCTGTCTTTTATAAGGATTCCATTGTGCACATAAAATTAATAAAAAAACTAATTAAATTGATTAAGCATGCGAATATAAGGGATGATGTTTGCAACAATATCTCATAGACGCGTAGCATCTGCAATGAAACAAATCTACAAGTATTTTTACAAATTTACCAATAAAAAAATACTTTTACAAATTTACCAATAAACAAATCAGATTGGTTCCAACAAGGAGGACGATACAAAGACTCACATGCAATCATGCACAAGTAAAAAATATCTCCAACGGATTATCTAACTCACTCTTTAAATTTGGTGACTCCCTATTCCGGAATTCTTGCTAGCAACTTTTGGAAGCTAATGTTACTAGCTTAGCAATTTTAAAGAGGTTGTTGGATTAGAGTAGTTTTTTGTGGGTGCTTTATTTTAGAGAATAGCTAAATTAAGAAGTTTAGAATGCATTTTTAGTTATTTTTTTGAAGTTGCTTACACTTTGTAATTTAACCTTTAATCCAAGTGAGAGACGAAAAATTAGTATAATCTTCACTACCTCAGCACTATTATTTTTTCCGAGGAATAATCATTTTTGTGAGTATAATCTTCACTAACTCAGCACTATTGGCTAGCCTAGCACACCCTGTTTTTCAATCTCAGCTCCGCCCTGAGTAGAAGCAACCAAAAAAAAAGTAAAAGGAAAACTTGCATGAACAAAAGAAAACTAAGAAACTGCAGAGGTACCTAAAAGACTGTATCAAGCAATTAATGTAAGAACAGTGCTAGACTGATACTCTTAAGAGACTAAGAGCATCTTCAAGAGACTACCAAAAAATTAGCTCCATAAACTTGTTTTTAGGAGCAACCAAAAAATTATGAGAAGCAATTTTTCTCTCCTCCTCTAACAGTTCTTCCCTAAAAGTGGATTAAAACACTTTTGATTGGGCCACATCAGCATTTAGGGCCACAAAAACATTAATTCCATAGAAAAAAGAAGAGATGAGAGCCCTATTTTTTTCTCTATTTGTAGCTACAAATGAAGAGAGTTTAGGACCTATGAAAAAACTAGAGTTGGTTTTGGGGTCTTGCTGGAGATAGTTTTTTTTATTGACTCCTAATATTTTGATTTAAAGAGAGTTTATGGGGCTTTTTTGGAGATGCTCTAAGTTGGACACAATTCCCGCCCTGCCACGTTCGACTAATATCCGCCCAGGCGAGTAAGACGCTCGAAATTCTTTGATTAAATTTTAAAATTTAAGACTTCATTATTTATCAAGTACCAACCGAGAAAGCGCTCAGACTGGCCAGCTTGTCTTATTTTAAGTTATTCACCCTGATGACCCTTTTTCCCAAAGCATCCAATACCCCCCATATAATCTCCAGTGGGTATCAGTCGGAGCACGTAGGAATGTTATTAGAAGCCAAATAATCAACAAGTACCTCCACGCTTATGGCATGGCAAGAAAATGCATACTCTTAGAAAGGAAAAATAACGTAGTACTCCAGCGATACTAGAGAGTACTAGCCATTTCATTTCAATTTGCTGCATACTCTGTTTGTGGATTAGATATGCGAGTGCATACATCAAACTCTTCACCAGGTTGTCATTTATAATTGCAATAAAATTCGTCATTTAGGCCTGACTGCTCCAGACAATTTACTATCCGAACATCCGACCATGCATATCAAAATTTAAGTTTATATTAACATAAAAGATGCACAAGTCCAAACTAATATCTTCATCAATAAACTGAAACAAAATCTAGCAAACAAATGAAAGCTGCATTCCCAACATAAAAGTGCAAAGTGGATAAAATAGCTGAATTTTGTTCCACAGATAAAGTACATGATCACTAGTCCACTGCGACAAAAACTACAATGCTGTTATTCAGTCTCTGCATCCACACGCCGATAGGCAATACAACTAACAGCCTTAGAGAGATGCAATGACGGCGTCATTGCTAATGTTTTCGAGTAAGCCACGCTCCAGGTATAACAATAAGCAGTCACAGAACCATTGGTTGCAAGGCTCTCTCGTGATCGTGCTATCTATGAATTTCAATGCAGAAGAGGCCGCCTTCGTGGCAGCCGGGAAGGATAAGGGCAAGCTACATGTAGTTCTTGCTTGTCTCCACCATCTTCACGGAAAGAGCGCTCAGCGTATTCATTTCATGAAACCTGATATCATAGCGCATATCTGATACGAAGGCCTCAAGTTGCAGATCCAGTGCCAGGATGTTAGAACCAGATGGATAGAACTGAGCGTATTCAATGAGCTTCTCCTTATCAAAAGCCTGGAAAGAGTTCCGTGGATTTAGGCTCGACGAGAAAAGAACTAATGCGGAGCTTTGCTCACTGAAACGCATGTTGAGCTCGTTGAGATGAATATTGATAACATTTTCAAAAAAATCAAAATGGTAGTGGTCCAGGTTTGTCATCGTTGAAGATTTCTTACCCCTCAATCGATACTTGTCTTTGAATGTGTCTCCCATATTAGGCATGGGGATCTCGTTATCACTGCAAAAGAGGCCAACTTTGTTTAGAAAAGATGTCCACCCATCACCCCTCATTGCCTGCAGTTGTTTCTTGGCATCCTGCAGGAGAGCCATACAGTTTTCAGCCTCTAGGCCATTCCTGCCCAAAGCCAGTGATAACTCTTCGTAACACAAAGCACATCATGCATCAAGAGCAACTCAAAAACAAAGTCATAGGACAACTCCTTAATTATTTTGTAGGCCATACATCTGAATAACTCAAAAACGGCAACACGTGGTGGTTTCTTCCACAAACTCAAGAGCATCCAAAACAGGAGTGAAATAAGCAGCAAATTTTGCCAATGCCTCATAGTATGAACCCCAACTTGTTTCACCAGTCTTCTTAAGGTCATTGTCCATGTTCGCACGTCGATCTGGGACTAGGGTACACACCTTTTCAGTGAACTGAGGACAATCCTTAACTAGTTTTGACAACACATCGATCAGTTGTAAAACCTCGTAATTGACCATAGGAAGCAAGTATAAGAGTGGAATGCAGCTGGTAGAGATGAGGATGAACATGGTATGCAGATGCATTTTCTTTATTGATGGATGCCACTGGTTCAATAATGATCTCACGATCATAGCCTAACAAGCCATATCCTTGGCCACGCACATTCGACCAGCTCAATATCCAGCTTCAGAAAACATTGTATCCACTGCTGCCTTAAGATCCATATCCTGACAGTTAGCCAAAACAAAAAATCAATGCCAAGCAAATTTCACACGAGAAGAAGTACATTAGGACTTGACAAATTCACAACAACTGAACAACTATATTTCAGAGCGGAGACACGGACACATTATTTAATTTGGCATGCATGTTTAGCTCTTGCAAACCTCAAAATCGTTACAAGGAGTTCAACTCAGTCAAACGACACACTATTCTAGCAGCAACAAGTTACCCGCTTACATTCACCGAATAGAAGTGGAGGCGCACAATCCCTAAGCAAGATTTTAATCACAGCAAGAAACCAAGATAGTACAAATTGTCAAATTGAGAGGTTTGGGGTAGCCTGTGCAGATTATATTCAATAGCAATTCTACAAAATTAAATATCACGTTCGTGGATAGAGCTGGGGTTGGAGAGATGGTACCTCGGACGGACGAAATGGAGAGGAGGCGGCGTGGAAGCGAAGATATGAAAACTTTCCCAAGCGAAGCTATGGTTGCTTCCTTTCTCCTTCCCTTTGGTAAACCCTACGCTCCTGGCGGCGGTAGAACAACAGGCTCGTATAAATGCGGCCCACTCGAAACTTTTCGTGTTCTTCAAAATTAATACTCCCTCCGTTTTTATACGTGATCATTGACTTTTTCGTTGAACTTTGACCAACAATATAGATTTTAATAATTAATTTATGAGTGTGAAATAAATATCATTGGATTCATCGTCAAAAACACTCATACACTTAGCTATTTACACAAAATTTATAAATAAGACGAATGGTTAAAGTAACGAAAAAAGTCAATGGTGTCATATAAAAAAGAGGGGATGGAGTACTACGTTTGTAAGAAAAAGAAAAGGAAAACAAAACATCAAAAACACATTTAAAATCACTTATGTCTTTTAGTTAAATACGTCCATAGAGTGTGTTAAATAAATCCACAAACGCAAAAAAGAAATATAAATCCAGAAACAATAAAAATAAAGTTTTAGATCTTATGTCGTGCAATATTGGTCCAAATACTCTTCCAAGAGCTCTAACATCCTACGTTGCATGCTACCATGGTCCTCGGATATGATTACATCTCTGGCACCGTCAACGAAAGAGAGGAGGATGAGTTGTCGACAACCAACCCGATTCTCTCACTCTAGCAAGAGGTTTGCTAAGGTTGTGGTGGCATCAAGACCGGTCGCTTCTGTGTTTCATGAGGACATCAGCACCCCGTCCGAGTGTCACGAGCAGTCAAGAGCGCCCTCGGACAACATGTGACGTGGCGCGATCATTGTCTCCTCTACTGCCTTTTCATTCTCGTCCTCTTCAAGTACTACACCTTCGTTCGGACCGAGTCCGAACCCTAACTCTGTGCATTGCTGGAACGACGCACACTCATAATACTATCTCAACGGCATTGTCGCCTGGTCTAACATCACTACACTAAAAAACGGGCACAAAAAATTTTGCCAACACCTATCTTCCTTCCTTGACAGTGCTAGAGATGTAATCACATCAGAAAGACCAAGTTGTCGTACCATTTATGATGTGAGAGCTCCCCTAAAGGTCATTGGACTTGCAGTGCGCGGCATAACAAGTTTAGGGACTTAAAATTACAGTTTGAGAGTTTGTTAACTTATTTAGCACACATTGACAAGTTTGCAAAGCTCAAATGCATTTAGCTTCATTTCTTTTAGCAAATTTTAGAATGACCTGTGAACCAGTGAAATCCGTAAATCTGGTATGAGCCACGGTCTACTATTCCTCCAATCTTCATCCTCCAACCACCCTTTTACCCAACTTTCGTCGGTCTTCTCTATCTCTCAAATTTCGTCGATGACATCCATGCTTCACCGCTTCTTCGTTGCCACGTTCACGTTAGTGCGTCCAAATTACTTCGCTGAACCGCCGTCCATTTTTTTTAGTTCTTGACTTGAGTGGAAATGGAAATGTGTTTTAAACCAAGGTTCATTTCACCTGTGCAGGTCTCCCGATCGGATTGTGATCTGATCCGGGGCGTCCGTCCCCAAGAATTCTCGGAGGCTGCAGCCACCAGGATTCTAGGACGCGTCGCTCCCCGCTTCCGAGGCGTCTGCCGCGCCGAGTCCGAGAAGCACGTCCCGGACAACGAGGAGTCATCGGCCAGTCAACCGCATCGGTCAAAACAACAA
>LAPY01000371.1:147526-159619 GCA_000970635.1 Eragrostis tef | reverse complement strand
GCGCCCCCCCCGCCACACTCCTTTCCCCCTCTCCTACCCCTCTCACTGCGTGTGCCTTCGATCTGCGCGCGTGCTTCGGCCGCCTCCGACCGAACCGAACCGACCGCGCGCGCGCGCGGCTCAAGTCGCTCGCCTCCTCTCCTGTACCATTTTTCCGACGACATGCTATAGGCCCCCGTCACCACTCGCCAGCCTATTGGTTGCTTCCCAGATTACTTACCATTCTAGCAGCAGGATGATATCTGTTGCACACGCATGCACCGGATGAACTGCTTAACTAGCAACTGCATTTATGCGTAGTGCCTGATTGGTTCCGCTGATGCAGGGAGGGAGGTTCTTCACCGGGTTCACCAAGCTGTGCAAGGGCCTCGCGGTCGTCCTGTTCCTCGGCCACATTTTGGTCCAGGTGTTCCCTTCAGCCGCCGACTATCTCGCGCTGATACCAGCCAGGTGAACACTGCAATCCTCATTCTACCGGAGTAACTGGCTTCTACTCCCTAAATGATCGGCAGAGGCTAAAGTTGCAGAATTCTGCACTCCCGTTCATTAGAATGAATATGCCAGTGCCGCATTAGTTTTCCTTGTGGTTAACTGTAAGCTTGATGTAATAAACCCCCCCCCCCCCCCCCCCCCCCGGTTCTGTTCAGTTGCAATGACAATATGCTCCTACATATCCGGACTGTTCAGCTTGCTTAGATCTTTCTTCTGCAGTTTCTTCATGTTAGATTACTGGTCAATTTTTTTTCCATGCGATTTACTAAATTGAGGCGTTTTCTGTACAGGACAATCCCATTTGCTTGGAACCTGGTAACCGCTGGTTATATAGAGCAAACGATTCCAGGGGTATGTTTTCTCCTCTAAGGCTGCCTATGTACTTTAATTTGAAATCATTTTAAACAAAATCTTTTCTTTAGGAAAGACTGCTTGTCATAGGCCATCCTTGTCTGACGAGGCTTATGTATTTCCAGGTGATTGTCAGCATAGCTGGTCTTCTTCTCTTTGGGAAGGTGTTGGAGCCTTTATGGGGCGCTAAGGAGCTGCTGAAGTTCATTTTTATTGTCAATCTCTCAACGTCGGTGTGTGTCTTCATAACGGCTATTGTTTTGTACTACACAACACAGCAGGAGAGCTACCTGTAAGTGCCACATTTCTGAATACTAGCTTACTAGTCAAAAACTTTTCTTAATATGATATCTGTAGCTTTTATGGTGTATTTTTCATCATAGTCATGAAAGTATTGCTGTACAACCAATCCTATTTGCTTCTTCATTGATGCTTTTAGTCTTTGAAATAGGTTGTCTAGCTCGCTCATTTCAAAAGTGAAATGATGGTTCTCTGACATCTTTTTCCTCGGGATTTGAAACTGATGACAGAACTAGGCTTGGCTGGTTGTTGGGAAACGCAACAGACATAGTATCTATTTTCATGTCACTTAAAATTGATTTGCTTTTCCATGTTTCATATACTTCACCGGTTCACACATGAACTTGACATAGTATCTATTTGTTTCCACAGTTACACGCCTCTGTCTGGGTTTTATGGAATTCTTTCAGGACTCCTAGTTGGCATCAAGCAAATTTTACCTGATCAGGAACTTAATCTTTTTGTGCTGAAGATTAAGGCAAAGGTGTGTGCTCATTTCTTTTGTGAAATTAATCCTGTTTTCTATTCAGTTTTCATGCTCCTCATTCGTATCCTTACGCCTCATTCTTGCTTTCTCAGTGGATTCCCTCTATTGTTGCATTTAGCTCGGTTGCCGTAAGCTTTTTCCTGAATGAATCAGTGTCATACCTTCCAATCATACTATTTGGCATCTACATGAGTTGGATTTACCTGCGTTACTTCCAAAGGAGACTAGAAGCAGGCCTGAAAGGCGACCCAAGTGATGAATTTTCATTCTCGAGCTTCTTCCCTGGATTTCTGAGGTAGTGATTTATCTCAAACGGCTTAAATTGTACGTTTATCTACCTCATAATATTTGTCTGATGGATCACGTTATCTTGCTCCTCAAAAGCTTGTCTGGTGAATTACGTTATCTTCTCCTTTCTAGCTGCCGTGGCCATTCTTTGGACTTAAAAACTTGTTTATATTGTCGAAATATGCAGACCAATTTTGGATCCGATAGCTTCTATATTCGATAAACTTCTTTGCGGGCGAACTCAGAAGCCTGAAGCTACAGGCAAAACATTGGATGGCTCACAGTTCCCTGGTTCAGGCTCAATTGAGGCGAACAGGAGGAGGTATGAATGTCCTTTGACCTTGTCATCCTGTGTTATCTAGTCGAAATTCAGTGCAGGGTGTATACGTGCCTTTTGCAGATATAAAGGAAACGCCAGACATAACTCATTCTCTTGTTCAGCCATAGCGTATTTCACTAGGTTTTCCTGCATGGCTTTAAAAACAAGCAACTATGATCTCTTGCTATGGAGCTTGGGCCTCCTTGACAATCGCCAATACTCGTTTCATTTGGCATCTCATTTGAGAAACTGAAGGTCTGCTGTTCACTCGCTGCAGGGAAAGAGGTCAAAGGGCGCTGGAGCAGAGGTTGGCAGAAAAGCTGGCCGCTGTCAGGAGCTCCGAGGGCTCACCCCAGCCGCAGCAGCAGCAGCAACAACCGCAGCTGGAGGAGGATGACGCTTCTGATAAAGTATGATCGGGACTCTTTCCAGTGAGGAGGTTGTGTTGGAATTCGCAGCCAGCATTGTGCTGTACTGCTGTCAGGAGATTCTTCTGTGAGTTGGGATATCGCATCATATGTTCTTCTTTCTCACGCAGCCTAGCTGCAACCTGTAGCCAGCCATGTTCCTAGGTCTTTTTTTTCCTTTTTGGCGCGTGTAACTGTGTGTGTGGAACCCTGAATGTTGGAGTAGTTTGCACGCATGACTCATGTGCTGTGTAGCAGATAGAGAGAAAATGCGACGCGCATACGTGAACCAATTGTTGCAAGACAGGGAACAGGTTTCGCGGGGTTGTTTGTCATCCAATTGTCAAGCGTTGCCAAACGCACTTTGATTCATGTGCGATCTGACCTGAATGTGTACCTGTCAAACGTCTGCGTGTCTCGTGCTGCGTTGCCTAAGCTGCTGTTTATCTCAGATTTCTTTATGCTGGCTGGTTATGCGAACCTAAAAACCCCTTATCAGAAACCTTCAGAATCTGACCATAAACTTTGTGATTTCTGTTTTCGGTAGCCAAAACAGTTCGAGAGGCTCCCACTGCAGATTTTGTTAAAGGAAAAATAAACAGACTTTACAGAAACAAACTGAACAAAAGAAGCCAGGGAAAAAAAGGGGACTAAACAGCAGGGCATGCACACGCCCTTCAGAAAACAAAAGGCAAGACTGCAAAGTCGAGCCAGCAAAATATAGTGTCCCAACTGAGTCTTTGGCTTACCTCAAAAAAAAAAAAATCTGAGTCTTTGGTATGTACTTGAAGTTTCACTTCCTCTGAAATTTTGTGATATCCATTGTGGTCCAACCCGAGGCAGGCAGTCAGGGTAAGTCATGAACCGAAGTTTGGAACGGAACAAAGATAAACACAAATCTTGTCTTAAACTATAGTATGTCCCCAATGTTACATAGTCTTCAGCAACGTTTAATGTTTCTTAACAAAATAAAAATGCAAACCATTGGAGTTAACTATATTATAATACTATGGTGTCTAATCAAACTCTACTTACACAAATGGAAACACAAGCAGAACAAGCAGGAATGTGTAAAACACTAATACTACACAAATTTACTATGAATAATCATGGACGTCTACATGTTCAGCAGAGTACTTTTGCAAGCTCCTACTTCTGAAGGTGGGGAATGCATGAGTTCTACTCCTCAAGGGCCTTCAGGATGTCCTTCTGTAAATTTGAACAAAAGCATAAGACAATAGTACACCTTCCCAAAAAGATGGGCGCACTGTTCAGTCCAGAGAGAGAGAGAGAGAGAGAGAGAGAGAGACCTCAATCGACATTGGAGCAGTAGAAGTTGCATATCTCTCGATAACCTTTCCATTTTTGTCAACAAGAAACTTGGTAAAATTCCATTTGATTCTAGATCCAAACAAACCAGGTTTGCTAGCCTTCAGAAACTTGTACACTGGCGCGGCGTCTGGGCCATTAACACGAACCTGCAACTCCAAATCCCACAAGAGTGATCAGATTTCTTTCTTTTTTAACATGTTCGAGTTTTCTTGGTTACATCAACTTTATCCAAAAAAAAATGTCCCTTCAAAAGCACTTGATAACAGCTTATTAGTTGCCTGTGCAGATCAGCTAAAGTTAACTGATTATGTCCCAAAAGAAACAGACCACCTCTTAACATCAGACTCTGTTTTCAACACATGAACTCTGTTCCAAATTGCAGTATATTTTTACCCATGACATATTCTTACTGTTTCAGTGACATCTAGAAATAGGGTGACAAATACATAGACATCGAACTAGCTGCCGACAATAAGAGACTAAACTTCTGCATTCCTTAATATTGGAAAACAAGAATAAGAAGGTATCATAACATCTCCATAAGCAAGTAGGTCTGATAAAAGGTGCTCACCTTCTGAAAAACTGGGTATTCAGCTTTAAATCTGGTGCAAGCAAAGTCTTTAATCTGGTCAGCAGTTCCTGGCTCTTGTCGCAAGAACTGGTTGCAGGGGAATGCTAATATCTCAAAGTCTGGCAATTTTTGAAATACGTGAAGTCAGTTTCAGCTATATCTAGATAAGAACAACACAATATTCAAACGGTCAATAGCACACCACGTGCCTAACTGAATCAAATTTTTTAAGATGGCAAGAGGCAATTGGCTTGGAACCCATATACTGAATTCACGGCAAAGTAAATTTTGAGGCAGTTGCATGAGAGGGTTTAGTGCTTAATCCATAAGTAACAACTCATCTAAACATTATCAATGTCATTTGGTCTCCTCTCAATGTGTATAGCTCTGAAGGGAAAAAAAAGTGGCCATTGACCAGAAAAATATTAGGTTGCTGCTACTTAACTGCCATGCTTTCATCAAACTCTAGCAGTTGTTAAGATATTTTAGGGAATAATCCTAATGGAAGCGAATATGCCTACTGGGAATCAGGTTTTCAGCTGCCGCCTTCGTTCACCTTCAAAAGATTGTACTCAAATTGCCTTGACCAATCTATATTCTCAATAAAAATGAGGACACATTGGTCCTTTCCTCCAAAAAATATTCACGTCCAAAACTGTCAAAATAGTTCCAAGAGAGGCTATAACAGTTAACAAAACCAATGACTCTTGCGCGGTTATCGGCACTCAAGAAATCGAGATGAAAATGTTACATCACTATTTGACAAGCTAACATTTTGGGCCATGCTGTACCTACGCGTTCACTTGCAAATGTCTAAGGAGCATAGAAGTCCCGCGCGTCGAAGAAAACGTTATTTGCATGCAAACGCAGACAGGGCTACTGGTAAACAAAAATTGAGCCTATCATACACTTGAGTGATGTCAGCCAAACCAGATCAACTTTCCCTCCGGTATGCCTATCCTACACTTTCTCCAGGTGAAAAATTAGGTGGTTGGTTATTCATCACCGCACCCGAACCTTGTTCAATCATTAGAACAGACTAAAAATCCACAAATATTCATAATTTCAGAAACAAGCAAACAAAGGGCATGCCAAGAACAGAAGCCAAACTCAGACTGACCTTTGTCCCTGTATTTCTGATACAGCTCCGTCAGCTGCGTATAATTGGTCTCCGTGAACCCGCTGAACGGCATCAGGAACACCAACCATTTCAGCATCCGACAGGACAGGAATCAAAATCCTACGAAATGCCAGAGGAAGAGTTGATACCATTTGGAGGCAACGTTAACAACAAGGAGGACCTTCCCCTTGTACATCTCCAGGCTCACTTCCTTGCCGTTGCCATCCTGCTCCAGGGGGGAAAAAGAATAAATTTTACCCCCAAAAAAATCAGCAACCAAAGAATAACGCAAACGAAACGTTGATTCGCCGAAGGGGATCGCCGACGCACCTTGACGGTGAATTCGTGTATGGAGGTCTCCGGAACGGACTCGGCCGCCCCCATCTCGCCTCGCCTCCTCCTGCCTGCGCTTCGCCTACCTCGCTCCCTTCCGGGTAGAGCTCTCTCGAATCCTATTTTATTGATTGATTTCTCTCGTGACCTTTTGTTTTCTCTCTCCAGGAGGAAGACGAACAAGAGGCCTGTGTTTATTTATAGCGGCAATAAGATCAGCAGGGGCGCCTGACGTGGGGCCCGCGAAGCAGTGGCACAGGCTGTCGGGCCGCCTACGTCGACGGGGCCGGCTCGGCTCTGGCAAGAAAAATGTGAACTGACTTTTTCGGTGGCTCGGTCTGGGTCCGCAAGTGCATTTATGTGACGGTACAGACCGTTGTCTCCCTGCCGCCGTGTATCGGGGCAGAAATTTACTGGTCATTTCTGCATTCCTGAAATCGTAACTGTACCGAAAAGAGAGGTGCAAATCTCACGTGGGAGACATAAATTTTCAAAAAAAAAAAAAATCTGAGTCTTTGGTATGTACTTGAAGTTTCACTTCCTCTGAAATTTTGTGATATCCATTGTGGTCCAACCCGAGGCAGGCAGTCAGGGTAAGTCATGAACCGAAGTTTGGAACGGAACAAAGATAAACACAAATCTTGTCTTAAACTATAGTATGTCCCCAATGTTACATAGTCTGCAGCAACGTTTAACTTTTCTTAACAAAATAAAAATGCAAACCATTGGAGTTAACTATATTATAATACGATGGTGTCTAATCAAACTCTACTTACATAAATGGAAACGCAAGCAGAACAAACAGGAATGTGAAATACTACACAAATTTACTATGAATAATCATGGACGTCTACATGTTTCTACAGCAGAGTACTTTTGCAAGCGCCTACTTCTGAAGTTGGGGAATGGATGGGAAATGCATTCGTTCTACTCCTCAAGGGCCTTCAGGATGTCCTTCTGTAAATTTGAACCAAAGCATAAGACAATAGTACACCTTCCAAAAAAAAGGGCACAAGTAGAGAGAGAGATAGAGAGACCTCAATCGACATTGGAGCAGTAGAAGTTGCATATCTCTCGATAACCTTTCCATTTTTGTCGACAAGAAACTTCGTAAAATTCCATTTGATTCTAGATCCAAACAAACCAGGTTTGCTAGCCTTCAGAAACTTGTACACTGGCGCGGCATCTGGGCCATTTACACGAACCTGCAACTCCAAATCCCACAAGAGTGATCAGATTTCTTTCTTTTTTAACATGTTCGAGTTCTTGGTTACATCAACTTTATCCAAAAAAATGTCACTTCAAAAGCACTTGATAACAGCTTATTAGTTGCCTGTGCAGATCAACTTAAGTCAACTGATTATGTCCAACAAAAAAAGGAAAAAGGCAACACCTCTTAACATCCATGACATATTCTTACTGTTTCAGAGACATCTAGAAATAGGGTGACAAACATATAGATATCGAACTAACTACCGACTAAACTTCTACAGTCCTTAATCTTGGAAAATAAGAATAAGAAGGTATCATAACATCTCCATAAGCAAGTAGGTCTGATAAAAGGTGTTCACCTTCTGAAAAACTGGGTATTCAGCTTTAAATCTGGTGCAAGCAAAGTCTTTAATCTGGTCAGCAGTTCCTGGCTCTTGTCGCAAGAACTGGTTGCAGGGGAATGCTAATATCTCAAAGTCTGGCAATTTTTGAAATACGTGAAGTCAGTTTCAGCTATATCTAGATAAGAACAACACAATATTCAAAGAGTCAATAGCACACCATGTGCCTAACTGAATCGAATTTTGTAGGATGGCAAGACGCAATTGGCTTGGAATCCACATACTGAATTCACAGAAAAGTAAAATTTGAGGCAAGTGCATGAGAGGGTTTAGTACTTAATTCATAAGTAACAACTCATATAAACATTATCAATGTCATTTGGTCTCCTCTCAATGTGCAGCTTTGAAGAAAATAAAAGATGGCCATTGACCAGAAAAATATTAGGTTGCTGATACTTTAACTGACATGCTTTCATCGAAGTTTAGCAGTTGTTAAGATATTTTAGGAATCCTAATGGAAGCGAATATGCCTACTGGGAATCAGGTTTTCAGCTGCCTCATTTTAAAGGCCTTCGTTCACCTTCAAAAGATGGCACCTCAAATCGCCTTGACCAATCTACATTCTCAAATGAAAATGAGGACACATTGGTCCTTACCTCCAAAAATATTCACGTCGAGAGGCTATAACAGTGGACAATACCAATGACTCTTACGTGGTTATCAGCACTCAAGAAATCGAGATGAAAATGTTACATCACTGATCCTATTTGACAAGCTAACATTTTGTGCCATGCAGTACCTACGAATTCACTTACAAATGTAACTAAGGTGCATTGAAGTCCACATGTCGAAGAACACATTATTTGCATGCAACCGCGGATAGGGCCAAACAAAAATTGGGCCTATCATACACTTCAGTGATATCTGCCAAACCAGGTCAGCTTTCCCTTGTGGTACCCCTATCATACACTTTCTCCAGGTGAAAAGTTAGGTGGTTCGTTATTCATCACCGCACTTCAAATAAAATTATGCCCGACTGAACCTTCTTCAATCATTAGAACAGACTAAAATCCCCAAATATTCGTAATTTCAGAAACAAGCAAACAAAGTGCCGGCAAGAACAGAAGTGAAACTCTGGCTGACCTTTGTCCCTGTACTTCTGATACAGCTCCGTCAGCTGCGTGTAATTGGTCTCCGTGAACCCGCTGAACAGCATCAGGAACGCCAACCATTTCAGTATCCGACGGGACAAGAATAAAAATCCTACGAAATGCGAGAGGAGGAGTTTGATACCATTTGGAGGCGACGTTAACAACAAGGAGGGCCTTCCCCTTGTACATCTCCAGGCTCACTTCCTTGCCGTTGCCATCCTGCTCCAGGGGGAAAAAAGAATAAATTTTACCCCCCACAAAAAATCAGCAACCAAAGAATAACTCAAATGAAACGTTGATTCGCCGAAGGGGATCGCCGACGCACCTTGACGGTGAATTCGTGTATGGAGGTCTCCGGAACGGACTCGGCCGCCCCCATCTCGCCTCGCCTCCTCCTGCCTGCGCTTCGCCTACCTCGCTCCCTTCCGGGTAGAGCTCTCTCGAATCCTATTTTATTGATTGATTTCTCTCGTGACCTTTTGTTTTCTCTCTCCAGGAGGAAGACGAACAAGAGGCCTGTGTTTATTTATAGCGGCAATAAGATCAGCAGGGGCGCCTGACGTGGGGCCCGCGAAGCAGTGGCACAGGCTGTCGGGCCGCCTACGTCGACGGGGCCGGCTCGGCTCTGGCAAGAAAAATGTGAACTGACTTTTTCGGTGGCTCGGTCTGGGTCCGCAAGTGCATTTATGTGACGGTACAGACCGTTGTCTCCCTGCCGCCGTGTATCGGGGCAGAAATTTACTGGTCATTTCTGCATTCCTGAAATCGTAACTGTACCGAAAAGAGAGGTGCAAATCTCACGTGGGAGACATAAATTTTTGCCACCAATTTGTACACGGTACACCTATTACTCGTTTCGATGTTTAAGGAATTAAATCATTCTGAGGTAAGAGTAAAATAGAAGTGGAGTAAAACATTTTGCTTGATTTTTACCATTGGAGAATCTGAGCCAACCGTAGATCTCATGGCTCTATTTAAACACTCCAACCCATGTTTTATAAAACCAGTGGAAACCAGACCAATTTTTACAAAAACCGGACTTACCGGTCGTAGAGATGAAAGCAAAAACGGAATTTATCGGATAACCGGGGCTCGTTTCCGACTTCTCCCGACCGTAATTGCTGGAAATGAAATACCGAGAATATGGAAACAAAAGTGGAAATATTTGGTGGAAACAAAAATGAAAACGATTTTAGCCTTTACCGATCGTTTCCGACAATTTCCGTTTTAAGCCGGAAATTACCGTTGATATTTTACCATTTTATATTAGTCTAGACCATCAAATATATATTAGCCATACCACGATGATGTCGCTACTTATATTTTATCAATTTTAATTTGAACACTTTTCAAATGTCTTGCGTCTTTTATGATACATTTGTATTAGTTCAAATACCAATAATATATATTTACATTTGATATTTTTATATATGTAATACAAGACTGTGAGTTGTGTTACCGACATTTAATATCGATTCCCGATCAATATCGCATATTTTTGTCGTGGTAATTTCATTTTCGATATTCTCGTAATACCGACGTCGTATTTTTTTTGGCAAGTACCGCTATCGATTTCACTACCGAGAAAAAAATATGAAATTGAAAACGATTTAGCCCTTTTTCGACCGTTTTCCGACCGCTTTCATCCCTACCGGTCGGGTCCGGCCCGACAGTAGGCTACCTCAATTATATTGCTAAGACACATATCATTCTTATTAAACTTTTATAAAATAATGTGGCTAATGTCTAAAATATATGTACCTTATTTTATAATCCATTCTTTCTTTGTCATTAGGTTAGCCTTTCCGCCACATTGAGTTCCCTACTACGTTTTACCTTTATTTCTCGCACACTCGTTCACTCCTTTTGATTTCACTAGTGTCATCTCTAATATTTTGAACCATTCTGGATGATGGCTCTCGGCAATACAGATCGCTATAAAAGAGTGGTAGTTCGACGCTTGACGGCATGCGTGAGGAGACAATTCTGAAGGCGAAGGAGATAAGCTACAGTTCGAGAGATGGGATAGACGCGAGGGTGAATCGAAAGCTACTGTGCATGCACGGTGAAACTATTTTATATTCTCTAATAGAGGCAAAATCGAGCTCAAGCAAAACACTCTTTCAACATAGGAGACTAGCTCCTCTTCGTGGTTTGGACATCGTAGAGAAGCGGATGGCTGATGCACGTTACCTACTTCTTGTTGTAGGCTGTTGTTACGGCTTGTTTTTTCCTGGGTTCTCTTTCGCCATGGGCCACTTTCAGTATTGTGTTTGGGCTCCGTGGCATGTGATGTTTTCTGTTCAATGAGCCGTGTTCAGTAGTTTATGCATCTAAAATTAATGATCACTCCTCTTTGCATTTCAGAATGAATTCAAATGCAGGCTCGCTTGATGGGTCAAGTTTTCACGAATGCGGTCCTATAACACATGAAATAATTAAATTCATTTCATATAAAAAAGGAAAAAAATGGATCAAATTAGATAAGATGATACACCTTAAGAGTTGAAATTGAGGATCAAATTAGACCACAGTTACCATATGATTTAAAATTCAAATCGTCTTAGTTAATCGACGCGGCGAAGCGGTCAAATATTTCTAGTTATACATACGTTTCGGGGAATCTCTTATCTTTCGTTTTCCTGGTTGCAACTATGATGAGTCTTATGCCGAAGCGATCTCATTGCGCTTGACGACTACCGACTACGTTGGGCTGCCTTCGTGTGCATCACCCGTATGGTGTTGGGAAGAGATGAAAACAGAAGAGGAAGAAGCTAACGCGTGGGGTTAATTGGTGACAAAGAATGCGGACAACTGATAGGATGACGTGTGGAACTACGTCGCGCATGACACAAATGTTTTTTGCTGAACATTTAATTGCCTCTTTAGAAGGGGCGAAGAAGGAATGAAAAATTTTAACTAATGGCAATGAAGAAAGTTTGATTCGATGGGCACAATGTACTCCATGACACACCGTGAATTGCCTCCAGAAAAAAACAAAGATAGGCTTATGTTTTGCCGCTCACGCGACAACGCCACGGACTGACGAGAAGATACACAATCAGAAGTGAGGTCCAGCCCATAACCCCTAGGGGGGCCTAACCGCCCAAGCGGATATTGGAGATGGGCATAGCAAGGCACTCCGTCCACAGCCTCACGCGCACACGCCCGCCTTCCTTCTCCACCGAACTACCAACCCACCCTCCTCTCTCTCTCTCGCCGCTCACAAGCGCCGTCGCTCGCTTGCTCGCTCGAGTAAACTACTTCTAAACGCGAGAAAATAAAAAACCGAGTCAGGCGACCGAAAAAAAAATAAATCCCAAGGCCACTCCTCCGCCTCCCCCCTCCCATGCCTCCTCCTCTCCTCGCCGCCGCCCGACCCCCGGGGA
>LAPY01000371.1:130792-146943 GCA_000970635.1 Eragrostis tef | reverse complement strand
AAGATGAAGGGCTTTCCGGCGTGGCCGGCCGTGGTGAGTTCGTGCTTCTCTCGCTCCTTGCTCCGCTGTGCTCGATCTGTGGCCTCCTGTCTGTCTGGGCAGCCTCTGGGCTTTGGAGATTCTGGGTGGGGGGCTGGGAGACCGTGCTTAGGGTTCCCAAACCCAGGTCAGGGGGCTGCGCCGCCATCAGTTCGATTAAATCTTAGTTTCTTAGTCATTCCGGTTGTTAATCTGTGCTAATTTTGCCGTTCTAGTGCTACATAGCCCTGGGATTTTGTGGAAGTAGGGTTTCGGGTAACCACGTGCTCAGGAAAGATGATTTTTTGACTACAAAGTGGCACTTCCTGTTACTTTCTGCCCAGCTTTAGGGGAGTAGAGGCTAATTTCTAATGCAATTTGACCTAGTTTGGTTCGATTCGTTGCGATTTGTTTGTTTGGCTACTTCTTTTTTGTCGAGATTTTCTGTTACTGGTGGTTTATGGCACAAACGGCCTAGGGATTGGCTAGGATTTGGGTCATTGGTGGCTATCTTTTCTGCATGATTAAGATTGTTTAGTTCTTAAGTCGCATACTGGATCTCGTTCTCATCCATCTGCTCAGTTCTCTGTGATTATGGTACTGCTAATTCGTTGCTGTTGGGATGTCTATGTCTACTTTGTTATAGCAAAGTTCATTGAATCTGCTAGCCCAACATCTTGGTTCTAGTTTTTTTTTTCTTTTGCTACTGTCTTTGTTCTTGGTATCCTCCTCTTTCACTTCTTTCATTTTATCGTTAGTTGCACAACTGCACCGGTTTTCACTAAGAATCACCGATATCAGCCGTACCACCATCCGATACGGCGGGATATGATACGGCGATACTCCGATACTCTCTGTTTAACACCACTATGCTGTTTTGAAATCCGCATATTCGTTGTGTCGTATCGCTGTACCGGTGTCGCTTATCGGTGATTCTTAGCGTATTCTACTCCTAAAAATAATAGTACCACACTTCAGTACACAGATACTAATTCCATTTCACTGATCATTCTGTTGGATCTTGTGGGTGGACTTGTTTTTGTAGCAAGTCATGCCTATTATTTAAGTGCATGAAAATCAAGGAATTAACTTAGTCTCAACAAAAAGATACTGCCAGCTATGTACATATACTGGATAAGGGCAAACGCATTATGCTCCCAAGTGTAATCACTCCCTTCGTTAAAAGCCCACCTTGGGTGCGTGTACATACTCATTTAATTGTAAGACACTCTAATGCAAACCACATAAAAAAATGAAGCAAACACAGAAATTGAGTATGCCTACATACTCCATATATGCCCACCACCTTAGATGAACTAGTACGATCATGTACTCCATGTACATACCCTGCGTTGAGTGAGATATCCCTTAGATGGAGTAGTAATGTGGGAGACTGGGACTAACTACATCTGGGAGTGGGAAAATGCTTCCGGATTGGTTTCCCCCTGCTGCAGCTGCTCCCTATTGGCAACTGCTGGGAGCTTCGGCAGCACGTGAAGCAGCTAGCTTACGAGCTCTTGCCGCTGCCGTGTTGCCACTGTGTGCTAGTTGGAGGAGATAAGCAAGTTGTGCCCGCACAGCTATTTACGAGGCCTCGTTGCTCAGTGCCCCTGGCGCCTGTTGCCTTGCCTCAGTCAGCCTCTGACAGAGGCTGCCGGAATCCTTGCTTCAGCACAGTCCGCCTCTTCTGGTTGGTGGTTGCCAATCAGCAGTGGGTTTCACGCGATTGCCTTTGTGTGTTACTGACTGCAGCAGTACCTGCAACCTGCCCCTCGCCTCATTTAGTGGTAACAGAGGGATGGCAAACTATGTCAGCACAGTCGTCCCAATTCAATTCTTCCGTAAGTTTATCTTTGGTTCTGATCTCTTTGGTGCAATCATAGCACTATAGTGTATCTGGTGCTTCTGTTTCTATTCTTTATATTCCATCTTTTTTCTGTACAACAAATCGGATGCTTGCTCTATGATTGGGCTTGTGGCTAGATTTGTTGGTGCGTGGAGTGGCTCTCGTCCGGTGCCCGCTCGACTATCGCTGACTGCAGGTCCCTATCCTCAGCGACTGGCCAACTGCCCATAACTTCTCTGTCTCCTTTTTTACCATGGCTATCTATATTGACATCAAGCCACCGCAAGTCGTTTTGGTAGGTCACGTTCTCGCAGCTTTATAGCGGCCGCCGGATGCCCATCTTCTGCATGGTGGTGGACATTAGGGCAGCCGCAGTGTATAATTCTTTAGTTTGAGCTATCCATGACATGTCAGACTGGAGCTAGCTTGGCAAAAAATGCTCCAGCGTATAATCCTTCAGCACCATTTGCATGTGGGTCCTGTTTGCAATTAAATTAACTTTTATCACCTTCCCTACCTGCTGGCCTGTATGAGCAGCACATCAGACACAAACGTTTTATTCGGGGCATCTGGTGCCTGAAGTTGCTCACGGTGCTAGACTTTGCCTTGCTAGCACCCATGCTCCAATGTATTGCACCTTCTCTCTCTCTCTCTCTCTCTCTCTCTCTCTCTCCCCTCCCGGCACCTACTTGGAACAGACGTTGGAGCTGCCCTTAGGAGGCTGCAAAGATAGCTCTCCTTCGCGTCAGCACATACTATGGCTCATTTTTGAAGGTTTTTGCGGTGGCAGCTGAGAGGGCCTGCTTGAGTTGGGATAGGAGAACGGCGTATCGATTATTACGTTATTGTTGGTAGGACAAAATGTGATTAAATTATCAAAAATGCTGATTAATGGAAAGGGAATGGTAGAATTCAGGATGGAGCAATCCTTTTGTTAGTATGCTACTCCCTCCATCCTTTAATTGATGACGTTAGGACAAGAGTTTTAGTTCAAATTTGCACTAGAAAATCTGTCCTAACGTCATCATTTAAAGAATGGAGGGAGTACTAAATTGTGGATCCCGATGGCAGAGATCCAGTTATTCCAACTGTATAGTGGCCAGTGCATAGGACATCAGTGAAAAATTAAGATAAAATTTAGGGTTCATATGTCTGGTGCATGGATGTACTAGTTTGATAAGGAATATGTGGGGAGAGATGAGAAGGACAGGGCCTGCGAGCGCACTGGAGATTCTGGGCCTCCATGCACGGAGCTCTTGGGCCATCATAAGCTTGACACTAGTCGATACATGAACGTTTACAGTAAATATATGTCCCCCATAGTATCCTGTGTTAGTTTGAGGAATGTAATATTATCGCCATTCCTTGTTGGAATTAACAGAAGACTGGAGAAGCTTGGTTGAACATCTGTACTTAGTTTTGTCTTGATCACCCTTTTTTTTTCTCGAATACGAAGGAGAGCTTTGTATCTTTGTATTAAGAGAGAAGAGTCGGCCCTTACAATCTGCGTCACCTCACTCCGGGCTGAGCTATGAGGGACGAGTTTACAAGATATAACAGTTTGTACTTCTATAAAAACACTCAAATGGGTGAGACCTGACCTACTACACTAGATAGGCGGTAGAGCACCCTCTTGCCCCTGACCCAAGGCTCGCAAACTTCGAGCTCCAGCAAGGCACCATAGATGATGCTCTTGTCTGAACACTAAGGAGCTCGTTCACACTAGGGCGCGCGCCGTCGAAGACACATGACTTGCAATGCCTCCAAATGACCCAGGCGTTGGTCACCCTTTTAATGAAGGCAATACTGTGGATGATATTGGGTAACAGACAAATAAAATGTTTCTCATTAAGTAACAATTTGACTTTTGATTAATTCGTGGTTTCTGTTTCAATAATTTGTTATTTTCTGTTTTTTAGTTTTCACCCCCACCCCTTTTATGTTTGTATTACCTCGGAGCTTGCTGTTAACAGTGTTAGTCTGCATCTGCTCTTTAGCTATTTGCATTTTCTTAAAACCCTGTTTGAAACCACTGGAGATAATTGTTTACTGCTAACATTAGCTTTAGAGGTTTAAAGCGGGTCTGCTAATTATTGGCCAACCTTCCTACCAACAGTTATCCCGCTAGCTATCTCAACCTAGCTAATAACAACTAATAGATGGCTAGAGAGAAAATAAGCATACAACCATCCTATTAGTTAGCGACTAATTAGAGGTTTAAAACAACCCCTTGCCAGCTAATAGTTATCCAGCTAATAATTAGTCATTAGCTATTAGCTAGCTAACTATTATTGCTAGAGGTTTCAAACACACCCTAAGAGCGGAGCGAATAGGGTTTGATATAAATTTGTTTATCTCTACGGTTTAACCTTTTTTGTTTTTGTATTTTTAAACTTCTAACTCATGTAACTGCCTTATCTTGTTCTTTTGAATTGGCCTACTTTTAGATCTTGCTGCTTTAGTAGGGAACTAGGGATTCTTAGTTACGTGAGCATGATTTTCTTGTACAACTATTGATTTATGCTTCCAGAATTGTGTTGTTAGGAAATCTCCTGAAATAACTTCTTTTATGAATTTGCATGCTGTTGCAGATAAGTGAGCCAAAGGAATGGGGCCTGTCCTGTGTTAAAAAGAAACTGCTGGTCTATTTTTATGGCACTAAACAGATGTAAGTGACCAAGTTCTATATTGGCTGATGCATTCAATCTTATTTGAATTTACAAGTTATTTTGTATTTACTGAACAGCATATTTATAAAAATCCCAGTGTTATTTCTATTGATTAGCCAACTTGTTTCTAATGCTCCTTCTCAAGGTTTACAATAATTAAGTGTCGTACATATATATTCTTGGGGGTGAAATGGGATGGAATGTGATTGATGTCTTGTACTTTATGCTTTCTTGGGCTATGAATGTAGTAACATTTTTATTCAGATAGAATATTTTTTTTTTCTTGAGGAAGAAGAAAACTTACTGAAAGTCCACTCTATTTTTCTTGTTTCATAATGCATGAGAGTAGAATTGGTCATGGAAGGGAATAGTTGCCTGCGAGAGTCTACTACCAGTTACCAACAGGTCTGTTGAGGGTGTTGATGTGCTAGTCAGGCTAGCAGCTCAATCATGTCTAAGCTAAGGGCAATAGTAGCTCACAAAGGGTTAGGATCCCCCAAAAACATGCTTTGTAAATATTTCCCCTGAGTGAGCTCACTACCACATGATAGAAATAGTGTTATAGATGTGTCACTGTTCAGATTTGGGATTGGATACATGCAAACATGGCTATGCCATAATATGAACTTGTGGATGCCTAGAATTCTCCCAGTCTTTGCATCTATTCATTTTTTCTTTTGCTTTGGTCATCGATGCCTATTGTTGTCTAGAGGAAAATTTGTCTTATAGGAGGGAACTGACATGTGAGTGACAAAATTACTAATAGCAATATTTTGTCCTTCCTCCATCCCTTTGCTTTGTCTTCCTGATGTTTGGATTGTGGCCTTCATGCTTCTGTGACCAAATTTTGTAGTATGGAACTAAATTACATCTACTAAGAGTTCTGTATATTTTCAATGATGACCTGTTCAGCTAGCTTGGCAAAAAATGCTCCAGCGTATAATCCTTCAGCACCATTTGCATGTGGGTCCTGTTTGCAATTAAATTAACTTTTATCACCTTCCCTACCTGCTGGCCTGTATGAGCAGCACATCAGACACAAACGTTTTATTCGGGGCATCTGGTGCCTGAAGTTGCTCACGGTGCTAGACTTTGCCTTGCTAGCACCCATGCTCCAATGTATTGCACCTCCTCTCTCTCTCTCTCTCTCTCTCTCTCTCTCCCCTCCCGGCACCTACTTGGAACAGACGTTGGAGCTGCCCTTAGGAGGCTGCAAAGATAGCTCTCCTTCGCGTCAGCACATACTATGGCTCATTTTTGAAGGTTTTTGCGGTGGCAGCTGAGAGGGCCTGCTTGAGTTGGGATAGGAGAACGGCGTATCGATTATTACGTTATTGTTGGTAGGACAAAATGTGATTAAATTATCAAAAATGCTGATTAATGGAAAGGGAATGGTAGAATTCAGGATGGAGCAATCCTTTTGTTAGTATGCTACTCCCTCCATCCTTTAATTGATGACGTTAGGACAAGAGTTTTAGTTCAAATTTGCACTAGAAAATCTGTCCTAACGTCATCATTTAAAGAATGGAGGGAGTACTAAATTGTGGATCCCGATGGCAGAGATCCAGTTATTCCAACTGTATAGTGGCCAGTGCATAGGACATCAGTGAAAAATTAAGATAAAATTTAGGGTTCATATGTCTGGTGCATGGATGTACTAGTTTGATAAGGAATATGTGGGGAGAGATGAGAAGGACAGGGCCTGCGAGCGCACTGGAGATTCTGGGCCTCCATGCACGGAGCTCTTGGGCCATCATAAGCTTGACACTAGTCGATACATGAACGTTTACAGTAAATATATGTCCCCCATAGTATCCTGTGTTAGTTTGAGGAATGTAATATTATCGCCATTCCTTGTTGGAATTAACAGAAGACTGGAGAAGCTTGGTTGAACATCTGTACTTAGTTTTGTCTTGATCACCCTTTTTTTTTCTCGAATACGAAGGAGAGCTTTGTATCTTTGTATTAAGAGAGAAGAGTCGGCCCTTACAATCTGCGTCACCTCACTCCGGGCTGAGCTATGAGGGACGAGTTTACAAGATATAACAGTTTGTACTTCTATAAAAACACTCAAATGGGTGAGACCTGACCTACTACACTAGATAGGCGGTAGAGCACCCTCTTGCCCCTGACCCAAGGCTCGCAAACTTCGAGCTCCAGCAAGGCACCATAGATGATGCTCTTGTCTGAACACTAAGGAGCTCGTTCACACTAGGGCGCGCGCCGTCGAAGACACATGACTTGCAATGCCTCCAAATGACCCAGGCGTTGGTCACCCTTTTAATGAAGGCAATACTGTGGATGATATTGGGTAACAGACAAATAAAATGTTTCTCATTAAGTAACAATTTGACTTTTGATTAATTCGTGGTTTCTGTTTCAATAATTTGTTATTTTCTGTTTTTTAGTTTTCACCCCCACCCCTTTTATGTTTGTATTACCTCGGAGCTTGCTGTTAACAGTGTTAGTCTGCATCTGCTCTTTAGCTATTTGCATTTTCTTAAAACCCTGTTTGAAACCACTGGAGATAATTGTTTACTGCTAACATTAGCTTTAGAGGTTTAAAGCGGGTCTGCTAATTATTGGCCAACCTTCCTACCAACAGTTATCCCGCTAGCTATCTCAACCTAGCTAATAACAACTAATAGATGGCTAGAGAGAAAATAAGCATACAACCATCCTATTAGTTAGCGACTAATTAGAGGTTTAAAACAACCCCTTGCCAGCTAATAGTTATCCAGCTAATAATTAGTCATTAGCTATTAGCTAGCTAACTATTATTGCTAGAGGTTTCAAACACACCCTAAGAGCGGAGCGAATAGGGTTTGATATAAATTTGTTTATCTCTACGGTTTAACCTTTTTTGTTTTTGTATTTTTAAACTTCTAACTCATGTAACTGCCTTATCTTGTTCTTTTGAATTGGCCTACTTTTAGATCTTGCTGCTTTAGTAGGGAACTAGGGATTCTTAGTTACGTGAGCATGATTTTCTTGTACAACTATTGATTTATGCTTCCAGAATTGTGTTGTTAGGAAATCTCCTGAAATAACTTCTTTTATGAATTTGCATGCTGTTGCAGATAAGTGAGCCAAAGGAATGGGGCCTGTCCTGTGTTAAAAAGAAACTGCTGGTCTATTTTTATGGCACTAAACAGATGTAAGTGACCAAGTTCTATATTGGCTGATGCATTCAATCTTATTTGAATTTACGAGTTAATTTGTATTTACTGAACAGCATATTTATAAAAATCCCAGTGTTATTTCTATTGATTAGCCAACTTGTTTCTATTGCTCCTTCTCAAGGTTTACAATAATTAAGTGTCGTACATATATATTCTTGGGGGTGAAATGGGATGGAATGTGATTGATGTCTTGTACTTTATGCTTTCTTGGGCTATGAATGTAGTAACATTTTTATTCAGATATATTATTTTTTTCTTGAGGAGGAAGAAAACTACTGAAAGTCCAGTCTATTTTTCTTGTTTTGTAATGCATGAGTAGAATTGGTCATCGAAGGGAGGTAAAATTAGTTGCCTGCGAGAGTCTACTACCAGTTACCAACAGGTCTGTTGGGGGTGTTGATGTGCTAGTCAGGCTAGCAGTTCAGTCATGTCTAAGTTAAGGGCAATAGTAGCTCGCAAAGAGTTAGGACCCCCCCAAAACATGCTTTGTAAATATTTCCCCTGAGTGACTGCACTACCACGTGATAGAAATAGTGTTATAGATGTGTCACTGTTCAGATTTGGGATTGGATACATGCAAACATGGCTATGCCATAATATGAACTTGTGGATGCCTAGAATTCTCCCAGTCTTTGCATCTATTCATTTTTTCTTTTGCTTTGGTCATCGATGCCTATTGTTGTCTAGAGGAAAATTTGTCTTATAGGAGGGAACTGACATGTGAGTGACAAAATTACTAATATCAATACTTTGTCCTTCCTCCATCCCTTTGCTTTGTCTTCCTGATGTTTGCCCAAATTTTGTAGTATGGAACTATTTACATCTACTAAGAGTTCTGTATAATTTGCAATGACGACCTGTTGGTTTATTGCAGTGCTTTCTGCAGCTACGCTGATCTTGAGGCCTTTAATGAAGAGAAAAAGAGGTCTTTACTTTCTAAACGACATGGTAAAGGAGCTGATTTTCTGAGAGCAGTTGATGAGATAATTGAAGTTTATGATTCGTTAAAGGAGAAGGGCAATAATAAGCTGGACTTAACTTCCGATGAAGTGAAGCCAAGTATAGAAAAGCTTACTGGCAATAACAGCTTCATGGATACTGAAAGCCTAGTCAACAGCACCACTGTGGATAGTAATCAAAAGTTAGAAGGCCACTCTGTCACTGAAAGGAGTCGTGACATTGTCAATTCTAATGGACCTTCTGTCACTGTAATGGCTGGAAGGAGTCATGACATGGTCAATTCAGATGGACGTTCTGTCACTGTGACGAAGGACGAGCAGTGTGTTGTAAATTCTGCTCCTGAGGAACCTACTGAAAATGTATCGGATCTCCCTTTATCTACTGGTTCATTTTCAAGGAAGATAAGGGATGCACATCCGCAAAACTGCTACACACGCAGCAGGGTTCCATCGATGCGGAAGTCAAGAAGTTCATTAAGTGTTGAATCAAGAAAGGTTCAAGATTTGGGTAAGACTTTGGATCATACCAGTTTGGAGTCTGTTGATATGGTTCCTGATGAAAATATGGAAGATTCCAACGGTCACAAGCATGCAGGGGAGGACCAAGGTAACTTAGGTTCTGTTTCAAAACCTGATACTGTTTGGTTGCATTCTAGTGGAGGCACCTTCTACCAACCTGGAACTTCTGAGACTAGTAACAACAACAATAAAAGGTTCAATCCCCCTGCTAAGGCAGATGGTACCTGTGACAGTGAATCATCTGAGAATGGAGCTTCTGAGACAGAATTGAGATCGAATGGTACATCAAATCTTCCCATGAACACAGCAGTAATTTTCAAGAGAAAAAGAAAATCAAATAGAAAGCAAGATCCCCATACGGATCCTACAGCATCAAATAAAGACGAATTGCAGGGAGAGAGAAGTGGAAACCTCGCAGGTTCTCCATACTCAAAGAATGAAGTGAGTAAGTCCGATGGAGACGAGCACTTGCCTTTGGTCAAAAGGGCAAGGGTTCGGATGGGAAGGCCTCAGTTGGAGGACTCACCACTTCATGAAATTGATGTTTATAATAACAAAGCAGAGCCTGCTGACCAATGCGATAGGCATAGTACACCCGGAATACCTGGCAATGTTTATTCATCTAATCAGGTTTCAAATGTGGCAACTACTGTTTCTAATACATCATCGAAATTTGACATGCCCTTCCTATCTGGGGAAGGAAATTCTTCTTGGAAGAATAAAGAATACCAACCCAAGATTTTAGCATTGGATGTGGAGGCTGCTTTGCCTCCATCAAAACGCCTTCATCGCGCTTTGGAAGCTATGTCTGCTAATGTTGCCGAAACTATCAATAGTCAACCTGAAGATACAAGACCCAAAGATTTGGTTTTAAACTGTTCCAAGTCTGTTGTAGACAAAAATTCCAATAAATCTGCAGATACCGTAGCCACAGCCTCCAATAGTTCTGCATTACTTCAGAGCCCCGGACCATCTTTGACCATAGAATCCATGCATAGCCCAACATGCAAAACCCACACCTCAGAATCCATTTTACAAAATAATAGTGTTCCTGATTCTGCTTCAGTTCCTCCAGAAGCAGCTGATAATGACAATCATACCATGATCGGAGGCACTATTTGCGAAGATTCCCGAATGGACAGCAAAAATATCGATTGTTCATTGGTTTGCAATGAAAATGATGTCTCCGGGAAACCTTCAGCCCTCTGTACGATGGTGAATGGGCCTTCTCTTGATATTGTGCAAGCCACATGCGCACCTGATCGGTTATCTTCATCTTTGGAGAAAGCTAGTGAAAATGCGGTTACAAAACTAACCAGTGGCGAGGACACACAACCAATTGGCTCTGCTGCTTATGTTGTTGGCACAAGTACTGAGGTAACTGGTCGGACAAACAACAATGCGACTACAGATGCTGTACACCGCAGTGAGACTGCCGTAGCTGAATCAGCGAACAATGTGGGGGATACAACAAGCAACTCTTCGTTGGCTACTAAATCGTCCAGTGTACTGTCCGATGCAGACACTCGGGCATCTGAAGTGTAAGATTCAGATTTCATGTCAAAGTTTTCCTCAATATCAGTGATCTGTTTGCCTTGATATTTCATCTATGCATATGTCATTGATCTAAAAATATAAATGCATGCATTGTTTCTGTTTTAGCAAACTGACCATAGCAAATCGACAGAATCCTATTGTTTTGATACATGGTTTTAATTGTACCTAGGAAGCAAACTGACCATCTAATGCCATGACGCAGATGATAATCTGCCGTAATAATCTTACAGATCTTTTGTGTAAGCAAAGAAAAAAATCTTCCAGATCTATTACTTGTTTGGAACTTGCAGAAATTGGTGGAAAGGAAATATCCACTCTCAATCGATATTTCTTTTCCTACAACATTCCTATGTTCCATATAGACCTAAATATATCAAATAGATTTTCTTGAGCATAGAGTAACTCCCTTTTGAGATTAAATAACTTGCATTATTAATGTTCACACCTGAGTCATTTCATAGGACATAATTTAGTGGAAGGTGCGTTGTATATTAGTCGTTTAACTTGAGTCATTTGATTTGCTAATAATTTCCTAGCACTTTTTTGACTATCTACCGCTGCATTGCATATAAATGGTTTAGCTTGAGTCATTTGATTTGCTAATAATTGACTAGCAGTTTTTGACATAAATATTTGTTTAAATATTTGAATAATGTGCTGACTGTAGATGCTTGATCCAATGAATCCGTGCTGCATAGTTGTGGGGATGCCAGTTTATTTTTGTGGGGTATTTCATTTATCTTTCACAACCCTTTCACTAAGAATGGGGAATAATTGGGGCTATTTTCCACCTCTTAGTGTAACTGATCGATCTTTATGGATTGGTCCATCTTTGTTTAAGGTATGGAAATTGTTATAAAAATATGCTACATGGAAGTTGAAGAGATTAGTCTGAGGTCAAGGGGAAATTTCATTATTATTGGGACATACATGAAGTTTCAACAACCTCTATTGAGCTCTAGATCCACGGTTTTGCGCCTGTTACACTATTTCTAACAGGAATGCTTGTATCAACAAAAAGTATTCAATTATTGTCTCTGTAGTAGCAATTTTCTATTTTACATATTGTATTGCATTTCCCTTGTTTAAAAGTTCAATTTTATCCGCTTGATAATGTTTGTTTGATCCCACCATGAGTTCAGACAAATGAAGCAGTAAGAACAAAGTAATAAAAAACAACTGACATGCCACAAATGCTTAACTTCTTTTAGCATTAAAGCTTGGTAATGAGTGTGAACAGTTCCATAACTATGACGTTCATCCTTTTTGTTAAGGAAAAAGCTCCGCGAATCAAATAATATTGTACGTTGGGTGCTTGAATGCACTGCTATCTCAGTTCTTGATCTTTCTTCTGGTATACCCTCTGACAAGGCATTATATTATACTTATTTTATCTTGCAGGCATACATTGTCAGCTCTGGCATTGAAAGAATTGAACCACAGAAACCTAAAGGATAGGAGCACTTCTCCTGATTCAATGCCAATGAAAGAACTCATAGCTGTTGCACAAGCTAGAAGGTTCTCACGGTCAACTTCTTTTCCAGATAGCTTCCTTAATGCCAAATATAATCCTGAAGCTTCAGCAAATACACCTGCTAAAGAAGGATCACATAGGCAGTTGTCACCTTCAAATAAGATAGTCAGGTCAACCTCTATAAATGATAATATTACCTCTAGAAGTCCTTTTGATAGTGTTCAACAAAAGAAATTAGGTGGGCATGATGAAGCCAATGCAGCACGAAGGTCTTTCAAAGATTTCCTTGGTACACTGACGAGAACAAAAGACAATATAGCGCGTGCAACACGTCTTGCTATTGAATGTGCGAAATTTGGCATTGCTGGTGAGGTTAGATTATGCTCATCCCTCTTTGTTTTTATTGTTCACAAAGAATACTATTGTGATATGGTTTCGAGCCTCCTAATTTTTTTTTAATCTTGTCCGGTAACTATGTTTCTCCTTTGGGACTGTCTTTATTTGCTTGCTTCAGCATTTAGCCAATTGCTTTTCTCTTTGGTAGGTTTTATTGGTGGATTGGTAAACAAATATTTATTATCCCGGTGATGAAACCACTAGCTAGAGGGCCAATCATTTCATTTTGAATTTCTAGCTTGTTACCTTAGAGAGCTTATGTCTAAAAGTTTCTGCTTGCCGATAAGAACCAGTATGTTTTTTTTGAGGAAAATACAGTAGGGGAGGCCCCTACTGTGCTATTTATATATAAAGAGAACCAAAAGGAAACAGAGCTACAGTACAGACCAGAATACCTGGTTAAAAACAAGGAAAGACTAGGCTACCAGTAATGTACAAGCTGTAGTAGGAAGCTACTCTAAAGAAACAGTAGTGAGCTATTCTGTAGAACTGTACATAAGAACCAGTATGTTGATGTGTAGATTTGGAAATATCAGTGACAATCTTGTCGGACATACTGATTCTAATTTTTTGTTTGCTCGGTCAAATTTATACAAACATGCATGCTGCATTCAACCTACCAAGAGAAGACGACATGGCCTTTCTTGCATCGAATTCATCTATTACATTTTCTGATGTATTTCTTTTTTTATCTTTTAGGCGATTGATATTATTGTTGAACACCTGGAAAAGGAATCAAATTTATATAAGAGGGTGGACCTTTTCTTTCTTGTGGACTCGATAATACAGTGCTCTCGCAATCAGAAAGGTAAAGGTGCACTGTACACCTTTCCCCATTCTTGCTTATTATTTTATTTATGTTTGATATTTATCTCACTGATTGAAATCTTGCAGGTGGAGCTGGAGATGTATTTCCCTCTCTTATTCAGGCAGTTCTACCTCGAATACTTTATGCTGCTGCACCTCCTGGAAACTCGGCATGGGAAAATCGAAGGCAGTGTCTCAAAGTAAGTGCCTTTGATGGTCTTACAGAAAAAATCTCATGTGCAGTATTGCCTTTTCTTTTATCCCTTACAAGTTTGTCATTTATTATCAGGTTTTGAAACTTTGGCTTGATAGAAAAACACTTTCAGAGTACATCATTCGCCATCATATTAGAGAAATTGAGACTATAAATGAGGCATCATTTGGAAGTTCTCGTCGTCCTTCAAGGACAGAAAGAGCCCTAAATGATCCTTTGCGTGACAATGAAGGAATGCTTGTTGATGAGTATGGGAGGTATGACGATCTCCCCTGTTCATGTTCTTGAAGTGTAGAATGGTCTGATGTTATGTGCTTGTGATGTATATATCTTATTGCACTATGCAGCAGCTTTTGTGATTTGTTGCTTTACTTGCACAATCAGTATCGGCTGGAATAGTTTTATGTTACATTTAGTAGTGTCATTTTTTGTGCTTCAGCATGTTTTCATGCTATATGCACTAGTTTTTGCTTGCCAATACATAATCCATTCAAGTACTAGAGAGCATCATGTGTTAGCTCTTGTTAGGCCTGGTCAGTATGTCCTTATGTTTATACATGAAGGATCCTTTCTATGGTTTGAAGCCGCTATCGAAATACCGGAAGCAGACAAAGTTGCGGCAGTATAGAGTTAGTTCGTCGATGCAGTTGTGTGCCTAGGATGCTCTTGTTGTTTTCTTCGACAATGAGGTATTGGGGCTTGTGGTTAGATGGTGCCACCAAAGTTGAATTGAATATTTGAATTGCTGACCCTTTTGATATCCCAGCGAACCTTTTCATTAACCACCAATGTAACAGAATACGTGGTGGAAGTTAGTAAATAAAGAAGCTTATAGGAACTAGTCAAAAGTCATGTTTATAGTAAATAAAGAAGCTTAAAGGAACTAGTCAACAGTCATGTTTATGGCCTATATGGGGCAAATTACTAGCCATTTGAAGGTTATGTATTTTTATGGTCTACGACATCATGCTTCTCTGAGAGGACCTTTGAGTTTGTGTTATTAATTTAGCAATTAAGTCATGCATATGGAAGGACTAGGCAGCATAATCTTTGTTTTGATTAAGTGTTTCATATTGTTTCTTAATGCTTATGTGTTTCATTTTTTTCCTACAGCAATGCTGGTTTTGAGCTACCGAACTTAATCTGCACAAAAGTACTGGAAGAAGAGGAAGGAAGCTCCTCTGAAGATAGGAGTTTTGAAGCTGTTACACCTGAACATGATACCCTGGGCAATGGTGACAATGAAGAATCTCAAATGCATGTGGAGAAGCATCGGCGCATTCTTGAAGAAGTTGATGGTGAGCTGGAGATGGAGGATTTAGCTCCACCATCTGAAGTTGAAGTTAGCACCGAATGCCGAAAAGAGCAAAGTGATAGAAAGTCTACAACATCTGATCAACACCCTTCAGATATTGGTCCTCCCCTTCCTGTTGATAGGCCTCCATCGCCTCCGCCATTGCCATCATCTCCTCCACCTGTGCCACCTCCTCTGCCTGCTCCCGTTCCTCAGAGTTCGCAGTTGCAGCCAAAACTACAAAGGCCATCTGATCCTGTTGGGCCACATCCTCCACGAGCTACCTATGTATGTATATTTTGTTATTGTTCAAGAAGAGGTCATTGAATCATTTATATGCGGTGCTAACTGACACTTTCTTTTGGTGGCAGAATGTTCAAGGTCAACAACCACAGTCTATTGTGGAACACCCTGCAAACATGAATCCTTCTGTGGCACCAATGCCGCCTCCACCATTTTGTAGCTCAGGATATGGAGGTCATCCAAATCAGGTACCCCATCCACCTGGTCCTCATGGAAACTTCCCAACGCCCCCAGCACCATACCATGGGAATTGCTATCATCGACCCCCACCTGCATCTATACCCAATGAGGGATATCAACTGCATCCCCCTCCTCCGCCCCCTCCCCCTCCGGTGCCTCCAAATCAATTCCCTTGTGCCCCACCAGAACCTCAGCAGAGGCCACATCATTGGAGTAATAACGGTTCATCTTATCCCGAGAGGTACCGGTACAACGGTCATGATCGAGGTCATCACAGACATGATAGAAGGCATCATGGGCATGATAGACAACACCATTTTGATGATAGAGGATATCCCTACGATGATAGAGGATATCACTATGATGATAGGGCACATTACTTTGATGATAGAAGACATCACTTCGATGACCGAGGGCGTAACTTCGATGAGAGAGCTATTAGGGGAAGATTTCCCCCTTTCCCACCAGGTAAACTTATTTTTGCATGTTCATGCTATGAACCTTTTTCCATTTATCTTTTTCATCATGCTATGAAGTCCCATAGTCATGTTGGTTAGTGATTTTCATGAATGAGCCGTTGCTTGTTTTATGGTCAACGAGTATTATGTTGATTTGCTTTGTTCTGGAGTACTATCCAGGACCTCCTCCAATTCCAGACCATTTTGAAGCTTCACCCGGCCCAATGCACTATGGACGACCATTAGAACGTCCACCGGGGCCTTGTGCAGGCTGG
>LAPY01000371.1:107827-123417 GCA_000970635.1 Eragrostis tef | reverse complement strand
ATACGAAAATGTTGGAATATTCGTATATTCAAATTGTGTTGACTTGTATCTTTAGAATATTGAAATTTTAAAGTAATATAATATAGTATATTAGATCTAATTGCATTAATTCTAATGCAGTATCATCATTCAAAGGGTTTTGGAAATAGATGCATGATTTAGAAGAGAAAATGCATTTTACGATTGAAAAACAATTATCAATGCCTCGTCACTCATAGGGTGACGCATGTTAGCTTATACCTCTCCCACCTCTCCGAATCCCTGTTGAGTGTTGTCCACTCCCGAGCATAAATCCAAAGTGAGTGCTTGGTTATGTAGCACAGAGTATTGTGTCGGAAATTCTTCTCGACTGTAAAATCTTTTCTGTGCCAAGTTCTTCATGGCCCAGTTCCACTCAACTACACGCCACGGACATGCAGCTCGAATGGCCAGGGCAGCTGCGACCGACAGGTGTGCCAAATGAAAAGCCAAGACAGCACAAAATCTAGCTAGGGCCAGAAGAAAGCTCCCTCTCTGTCTAAGAAAGAAGAAAAGACGGCACTCCTTTCTCATAGGTCATATCTGAGGAGGCGTGTAGGTTTGCCATCACAGCTGAGCAGGCGTGTAGTCAAGAAGTTCAGATAATGTTCGTCCGAAAAGGAAGAAGAGATGACATCTGAGGAAGACATTTTTTGGCTAAGTTGATACTTTGATGGCAACCGGCCATCAAATAATTTGTGGAAGGCACATGGACTGCCTCACTGCCGTGTGAAAGGATTTCAACTACCCACTTCTCTCCCGATAGAGTGCCCCGCCAAATCTTCCATTTCCCAACCTCGTATTGGTCCAGATGTCAGCATCGTCAGTAATTAAATGTAGCAGATCTGCTGCAGAGGACCGCTAGCTCTGGTAGATCGACACTGCTGCATTTATAGATCGTCATCATCACCAGCGATTCTTGAAAAACGACTCCACTCAGAGAACGAGTGCCACTGTGCCATAAGCCAACAGAGAAGCTCGGGAGGGAAAAACCAGTGTGTAGCAATGGCGGAAGCGAGAGCCATAGGGTCTCTTCCGGTGGCTAACGTGCAAGAGCTTGCGGCAGCCTTCAACAGGTCCGATGACCATGTGCCCGAGAGATACCTCGTTAAGGAGGCTAGTACTGATGGTGAGCTCGTCGCCGGCGAAGATAGTAGTCTGGCGATTCCGGTCATTGATCTTGCCAAGTTGCTTGACCCCCAGTCATCAGAGGAGGAGTGCGCCAAGCTGGCATCTGCCTGCCACGACTGGGGCTTCTTTCAGGTCTGCAAGTTTGTTCCAAGTACAGCAGTCCATACGTTTGTGTGTTCAGGTGCCTAGTTACCATGTACTAGTTTATTCGCTCTGAACTGAAAACCACTTGTTAATGGAATTATGGAACTAACAAGTGCAGCTCATCAACCATGGAGTGCCAGACGAAGTGGCCGGAAACCTGATGAACGACGTAGCCGAGTTCTTCAAGCAGCCACTCGAAGCCAAGAAGGCATGCTCACAGCAACCTGGCAGCCTTGAAGGGTACGGCCAGGCCTTCGTCGTGTCCGAGGAGCAGAAACTTGACTGGGGAGACATGCTGTATCTTCAGGTCCAGCCGGCCGCGTCCAGGGACTTGCGGTTCTGGCCTACTCACCCTGCATCCTTCAGGTTCATACTCAATCCTTCCTTGTCCCCAACAAAAATATGTCTTACGAAAATCAAACACGTACTGCTTGGAAAATGTTTTTTTTTTAGTAATCGACTCTGAAATTATTAGGTGTTCTGTTGACGTGTACTCCTCTGAGATCACCGCCAAGCTATCATGTCGCCTGCTGGAGTTCATGGCGAAGGGCGTGGGCGCCGAGCCGGCGTCGCTGCTGGGCGTGTTCGAAGGACAGCCTATGGGGATGAGGGTGAACTACTACCCGCCGTGCCGGCAAGCTGACCGGGTGCTTGGCCTGTCGCCGCACACGGACGGAGGTGGCCTGACGCTGCTAAGGCAGAAGAATGACGACGTGCAGGGGCTGCAGATCAACAAGGACGGCAAGTGGTTCGCCGTGAATGTTCTTGATGGCGCCTTCGTCGTTAACGTCGGAGATGCGCTTGAGGTATGTAATTCTTCACTGATCGCAGAAAAGATAGAAACACTTTTTAAGATTTTCTATGTTACCATTTCGTCAAAAAGCAACAAAATTCAAAATAGAAGTGAGCCTGGACTCCGGATCGAAAGTTTGGTGTTCCTTACCATCTAGGAGAACTATAATGTATAGTATCATTTCAAGAGTAGTTTCTACCTTTGGAAAAAAAAAACAAAGAATATGCAGCTAAAGTGCTACACGTGTATTTTGCGTAACATGCTGGTTCGTGCCATTTTGTATAAAGTTGCATTTGTATGTACGAGGGAAAAGAAAAGTCAGGCCACCTAATCCATGTCACATTTTTTTCTCAGCCTAACAAAAGAAGCATGCAGTATATATAGACACATATTCGTGTCACATATTTTTTCAGCTTAACACATGATCATGTCACCTTTTTTTTCCAGGAACAAAATCTTGACTAACATGATATGTTTTCTAAATTAGTACTTTAATTTTTAATTATCTGAAAAGTAACAAGTTTCAGTCACAATCCTTTTCTTTCATGACGTGAAGAATATCATGTTTGGCGTGAGTGTGCACCGATCAATCATGTTCTTATGTAGGATGTGTGCATATGTTTATTTGGGTGATGAGTACTCGTGCTTTATATGAATGTATTTGTCTATACTGACTGTGTCTCACAAAAAAATAATTCTTATATTTTTTGTAATGTGTTTTGTTACTTAATAAGAAAAAAATGTGCATAATATGAAAAGGGAAATTAAATAAGGGTCACTTAGTCCAAGTGGACCTTATTATTATGTAATATAAAAATCATGTTACAAATGCTATTATTTTTCATTGCATACAAAATCTTAACAACTTTGAGTACAAATCTTTCTACAGTTATGGGGACCTATTACCTCATAAGGTGAGTCTCTCCAGATCATTATGAATAAGTTTTCCCAAACCTTAATTTGAGCTTAATCAACAAAAGCCCTCCAACATTTATCTAAATGCACTCTCTATATTTAGCTTTGCTCTATTTTTCTCCATCAGTCCCTACATATTTGTTGATGCTTTACGCACTCCCAATCCACCGAGTCCCACCACCCAGTCTCATGAAAAGGCAACGTGGCAAACCAAAGGAACTGTTGGAGGAGGCAAGTTTTATTACTACAAAAAATGTTTAAGAAACTCCTAAAGGTTTTCTTTTAACTACTGGAGATGCTATATGATGTCACCGATCTAGTTTAAAAGGATGCTCTACATTTTTGCCTCATTTATATAGCACTTTCGTCATCTGTATACATTAGTGAGATGGTATGTTGCCCCTTATTTGCTTATGTGATGCCATATCCATCCTTTGCAGGTCCTGAGTAATGGAAAGTTCAAGAGTGTGGAGCACAAGGCCGTGATACACCCTAACAAAGAGCGGATTTCAGTGGCAATGTTCCACTACCCTTGCCAAGATCTGGTGATGGGCCCTCTGCCAGAGTTCGTGGCTGAAGGTGAAAGGGTGCGATATAAATCAACGAGTTACCAGGATTTCCTGACGCAATATTTTGCAGCGAAGCTTGATGGAAGGAGCCACGTTGAGAGGCTAAAACTGGAGTAGCAACTATCATCGGTAGGGAGGCGACTCATTGGTTCAATATCTCTTGCAATATTATATCAGTGAAATAAGTGAACCTTGTCGATGATGACAGTGAACTAGATATTATGAGACATGGAACTTGAATGATGCAAATGTATCAAGGTTAATGTACTCTGAAGCTTTATGTATCCAACGAGATTCTGTATTCCTCCGGCAAATAAACATGAACATTTGATGAGAGTATGAAACAAACACGTGATTTGTTTTTAATATTCCAATTTATGCCAGGAGTAAGTCTTTTTAGTGGACGTCATTTCCATAATTGATTCGCTAGCTGTTAACTTCGGCACTAAGACATTTTTCCTTTTAGGAATGTGTCTTGCTCCTCTTGCAATGAGATTCTTGGAAACCCTATCGATAACATCTACTAACACTTGGCACGAGAATGCATGATGGTTCAAGGAATCAAATAACACCATGCATCCAACTATCCATCAGCATAAATATAACTTCAATCTAATGGTCGCTGTAAATGATCAATAGCCTGTCAGCATAGCTAAGACAATATCAAGAGTATTTCATTGTGAGCTGCAGGTACCTAAATACGGGAGCATAGCATTTGTAAACGCACTCCTCGACATCTTTATGGCCAACATCGATCGGTCGTCTCTGGCATATATATTTGGTTGTGATAAGGAATACGACCGGGTCATCGATTGTTTTTGCTTGCTGATACATATTTGATATACACTTGGAATCCATGCTTTGTAGTTTGTACTTTGAAGAATGCAGATGTTTATTTGAGAGAGGTATATCGGCGCCTAGTTTGGTTTCCATTATACATGAAGTCATTCTCAGAAATCTCTGAATGCCATAACTATGGCATATTTTGCCGAAGCAGGAGAGCTAGGTTATTTCTAAGGCGAAGAAAATCTCAGCACGTTCTAGAAATATTTGCTGCGTACGCCACCACTTGGAGGATGACTACTCTGGCTGCCAGCTGCCTTTAAGCCGAGGAGACGACGTGTAGATCGATGGAAAGAGATAAGATTTGAAGGACACAAACATTGTAAAAGGAAATATTCGAGGAGCATTTCCAAGATTGCCGAGACAGCAACAGTGTGCAAGTGAGGGGTGTACCTGTTTCCCTGGTAATTTCATGAATCCTTCTATAAAGTCACTCTAGCTCTGCTGCCATCCAGTCGTACGACGGAGTCGCACAATTGAGTCAGACACACAGCATTGTCGTAAACTCATTGCACGCAGAAAAATCCAGCTTCTGCAAATGAACGGGCGCCAGCTACCAGCAGGCAGCAGCAATGGAGGTAGCGATGGAGAGCCATAAGGGCGTCCTCAGACAACTAACTCTTAATTGTTGTTTCTAGGCTACTTCTTAGCTATCTTTTAAAATTGTTTAAGAATTGATGTGATGGGGCTGACTCTTGCTAACTCTTCTTCAAGAGTCAGTACTGTCGCATCTCTTCTCTTTTTCTAATAAACAATTGTAAAAGATAGCTAAAAGGTAGCTTAGAGGCAACTATTAAGTAATTAGCTATCTTTTATATATTTCTTTTCTCAATAAACAATTTTAAAAGTTAGCTAAAAGACGACCATTAGGAATGCCCTAAGAGCAAGGCCAATGCGCGATGGGCGCATCACCCACGCGCCCACGCACGCGCCAAGGCGGTGCAACGCCCGCGTGATGAAACACCACCTCGTGGGTCCAACCTCATACGGGTGAGAGGAGTTGGGAGAGGAGGCGGGCCCCGTGTGTGCAGGATGCGACGGTCGCCCACAACAGCGACGAGAGCTGTGTCAGAAGCTATTTCTCACTCATGCACGTTGGATTTTTCTGACCCAAACCGGCTACAAGACTACGCGATGGGCTTGCTCTAAGGGTCCCTCCCGGTGGCTGACGTGAGTTGATGACCTGGTTCCCGACAGACTCCTCATTCAGGATACTAGCTAGTTCCGAGGAGTTGATCTACGGCATGATAGTTATTCAGTAATTCCCATCATCGATTTTGGCAAGTTGCTTGACCCACGATCCTCATCAGAGGAGTGCGCCACAGCTGTGATCTGCGTCTGCCTGCCAGAGCTGGGGCTTTTTTCAGGTCTGTAAGTTTGTCACATATATAGTACTTGCACATCCATCGTTCATCCATGTCCTGCCAGCATATGCATTTCTTCGATGAAATCTGCAACTGAATCATGGAACAAAAATGCAGCTCACCAACCATGGAGTGCCACACGAAGAGACCGGCAACCAGCTGTTTAATGATTTAGCTGAGTTCTTCAGGCAGCCAACTCGAAGCCAAGAAGGCATATTCACAAAAGCCTGGCGGGCTTGAAGGCTCGCCCGGGGCCCCGGGGCTTTGTTGTTTCTGAGGACCAGAAGCTGCGACTGGGCAGATTTGAAATACCTTCAGGTTCTGCCGTGCGAGTCGAGGGACCTGCGGTGTTGGCCCTCCGCCCCTCCCTCTCACCCCCACGTCCTTCAGGTTGAATAAATCTTTGTGGCCAAAAACGCAAACATTCATTGCAGAAGGACTGTCACACTACTCATTCCATCCACCCAATGGTTCAAATCCATTCAATGGTTCAGATAATCTGGTAGAAATTCATTGCACGCAGAAAATTCCAGCTACCCACCTTTCCTTTCGTTTCTTTCCGAGCCTCCACCATGTGGGGGAGATAGATTTTAATTAGGAAAATAGGATTTTGAGTTGAGATAGCCTTTAGTAACCAATAAAAGTGATTAACCTAACTTAGTATTTTAATTACAGCTTCCCCCAATGACCCCTTTTTATAGAGCTAGCATATATAGTATATTATATGACAAGGAGGGGAGAGAGCCTATCGATAGCTCTTGTTCAAGAGAGCTAGCTCTAAGGGCAACCACAGTCTGAATAAAAATCGGCAATAGGCAATTACATTGTGAGCAGCGGTAGTAACAGAATAAAGAACGATTTTGCTACAGGCAACGTAATAAACTAGTACTCGGGTTGCACGCCGAGCCTCTGGGCATTGCTCACCTGCTGCTGTGGTTGATGATTTTTTTTTCTTAGTGAGACCCACATTATCTCTCATTTTACTATCTGACCATGGGACCCATTGCTAATGCCGGTTTGAGAATATACATTTCTCTTGCTCTAACATGAATTGAGTTCTATTGCTCTAACGTGATGGATTTATGTAAGCTGGCAGTTCATTTTAGCTTGGAAGAATGGTTATACGGAGCAAAAAACATCCGTCCCTATCAACCATATGAGAGATGGGTAGCGCACGGTCGTATCAATTAGTAGCAGAAATGGTGAGGTAGTTGGCAGGGTTAACGGTAAGCATCACACAACAGCAAAAGGAGGGGAAAGGAACATACTACTATATATGTATTATGTACACGGTCGTATCAATTAGTAGAGGAAATGGTGAGGTAGTTGGGAGGTTAACTGTAAGCATCACACAAACAGCAAAAGGAGGGGAAAGGAACATACTACTATATAGTATGTCGAAGGGTGGCGAATAGTTTCATTAGAGCAAGAGAAATGTACTGGTGGCGAATAGACCTTGGATGTGGACAAAATCTAGTTGATTTCCTTTTTTTTTCTTTCTCCGATCACACATGCCACGTTTACTACACACGCAAACCACGCAGCGTCCTCTATCACTCACCAAGAAATGAATTTGTCTGAGTTTACTCAAGTTCAAATCGTGGGCACCGTGATTAGAAATCTGATTGGCGGAATAACTTCTTTCTCACGCCTCCCCGCCAAGAGCAGGTTCTACATGTATATATATCCGCAGGGATTTTAAGGGCTTCTTGGATTGAAGGGTGTTTGGAGGAAAAATGTAGGAATGTGATTCCTAAGGATTCAAGCACTATTCATTCCTTTGTAACACAGGAATGATCGTAGGAAAAACAAAGGAAACTTTCCTAAGCTGTCCACTCCATAAGAAAAATGGAGGAAATTTTCCCATCCACTCGTCCCTTTGAGAAGACCGAGGCAAATCACTCGTCCCTTGTCATTAGGCATTGTCGTTGACCATTCGTCTCGGTAGGATGAAGCAATAAGAGGCCAAATTTATGCCTGAACCCATTTGTGTGAAACAATTGGTATTTTGATTAAACAAGTAAGAAACGAGGGAGATGGAGTAGCTCATGTCGTGTCACTGATAGTAAAACAAACAAACATTATTAATAAACAGAAGAGATTACGAGGTAGCTAGTTTGTCCATAACAAAAAGACATTTTTTGGGACAACAAAAAGACACAATTAAGCTAATAAATCTTTCAAATTCCTATGATTTTTCCTGTGTCCATCCAAACAACAAACACTACAAGATTTCTATGTTTTTCAATCCTCTGTTTTGCATATGCATTCCTATCCTATTCCTGTGTTTTTTCTCATTCTTGTATTTTTCAATCCTGCGTTCCAAACAAGGCCTAAACCATTTCAATTTGGCCAAAGTTTGTTATCTACGCTATAATAGATTCAAATGGATGCACATCATTCATTTTCTTCGTTCGATGGTCCAAATTTTCATTATGATACATGTTGACCCACAGTATCATAGGTATCATGGTGTGGTATTATGAGTATCATGCATATAGATATGATAGAAAAGTTACTTGAGCAAGCTAGAGAGGTAAAACAATGCTATCTGTTTAAATGGCAGTCAGATTTAATCCATGACATCTTTTATCCACCCTGTAGAGCTGGGAAAACTTAATTGATCTCTGATAAAACTCTGCATCAATGTCATTTATGTTGCTGCGTTGCCAACTACCTTAATGTGTGCTGCTATCCTTTCTATAAATTGGGTCTGTGTTGCAGCACTCAAGCAGCATACTCACGCTTGTTTGTGTGGCACAAAAAATACCAATAGTAGGCTCTCGTATCACAGTGACCATGAGTGTCCAGAGTACTCGCCCCGTCGCACCAGTGCCACCTACATTAGCGCCACTTTCCATGGACACTTGTTGGCGAGTTGGGTCAAGCGTAGAGGCGGATGAGCCGTTGAGCCCCACGGCCCGCATGTTCCACGATTTTTACATCGTTGCTGTGATCGGCGTCGCCACTCCCATCGACCTTAACACCACACGCGCCGGTCTCGAGGCGACCCTCGTGCGACACCCTCGCTTCTGCAGCATCCGAGTATGTGCAATTGTATAAGCTGCTTCCCCCTCTTGAGCGGATGTTATTTTTTTCTATAAAAAGGACATAATCTTTTTAATAAATATTCTTTTCGTTTTTTTATGACATTGCTGACTTTTTTCTGTTATTTGACCATTCGTCTTATCTATAAATATTTTTATAAATAGTTAAATATATAAGTTATCTTTAAAATGCTTTTAATGATGAATCTAATAATATTTATTTGACATTAAAAAGTATTTATTTAAATCTATATTGTAGGTCAAAGTTTAACAAAAAAAATCAACTGTGTCATATTAAAAAGAACGGAGGGAATATGACATAAAATAGTAGCATTAGTTATGCAAGTATATTTTTGCAATTGATGATGACGAGGAGGAGCAGGTGATGGACCGGCCAGAGCCACGATGGGTACAGAGGTCATCCCCAACCTTGACCCGACTGCCATCTCGGCAAACCCTGACAAGGTTTTAGAGGAGTACGTGGCCTCTCTATCCACGCTTCCCATGAACCTCTCCCGACCGCTCTGGGAGCTCCACGTCCTCGACTTCCCGACCTCCGAGGCGACGTCCGCCGTTGTGTTCCGCATCCACCACGCTCTCGGCGACGGCACGTCCAGCCCCTGCCCGCCATACCGTCCCCGTCCGCGCGGCGGGATGGCCCCGTCTACGGCGCCCGACCGCTTCCTCCCAAGTCGTCGGGGGCCAGGGCCTACGTCGCGTGGGTCCTATCATGCGTCTTGCTCCTCTGGCACACCATGGTGGACGTCGTGCACTTTGTTGCCATGGCGCTGCAGATCGTGAGGGACCCGCGAACGGTGTTTACGGCCGTCGAGGACGTCGAGTTCAGGGAGCCTCCTCCTGGAAGATGTCAAGCACGTCAAAGCCGCTCTCGGATGCGTAAGTGTTTTACTCCTTTCATTCTTAAATTAATGTCGCTGTTGTATTTTCGGACTATCTTTGACTATTTGTTGTATTAAAAAAATAAAAATTATCATATATTTTGTTATGATTTGTTTTATCACTAAACAATTAAAACATGGCTTATTATTAGTATGCATATTTGAACTAATATTTTGAATAAAACGAATGATCAAACATAATTTAAAATATCAACAGCGACATCAGAATTTAAGAATGGAGAAAGTACAACGGTATTATCATGAAGTTGGGGTCTATATATGCAGTCCATGAAACACAGAGCTTTGTACTACTTTTTCATTGAATTTCCATCTGTTTTTGTTCCATGAAACACAGACGATAAATGACGTGCTAGTTGGAGTGACATCTGCTGCTCTATCACGGTATTACTTCCGAAAACTAGGTAACAAGCTTGTGGCGCGAGCTACCGAGAGAGAGTCCCCATCGATCCCTCATGTATGAAAAGGCTACGTTACAGATATCTGTCTGCAACAGGTGATGGCGATGCCGCAAAAAATAGCACGTGCTCGATAAGATCAGTCCTTTTCGTGAACATAAGGCCCACGTCTGGCATACAAGTAAGCAAACGAGAACATAATATAGTACTCTGCTCGATCCAAGTATGGTCTCCTTTATAGCTAGTACTCATGAATTTCCGTGCGTGTTGAGCAGAAGTTAGCTAAGATGATGGAGTCAGGTAAGCATAATGAACTGAAATGGGGAAATAGGCTTGGCTACATCATGCTTCCTTTTCAGATTGCCATGCACGACGATCCTCTGGACTACGTCCGCAATGCAAAGAAGACCGTGGATAGAAAGAAACATTCGTTAGAAGCAATCGTCACTCATGCGGTCGCAGAATTGGTCACAAAACTTTTTGGAATTGAGGTAACTCTCTTTAATTCATCCGGCCCTCCTCTTAATCCTTAAAATCATCATACATATCGCCTCTTGCCTATATGTTTTTTTTTTCATTTGAAAGATAAATTGACTCCAGGTGTCAACTGCTTTCTTCCATCGTATGGTGTCAAGTACAACCGTTCAATTCTCCAACATGATAGGTCCAGCTGAGCCAATTGAGTTTTACGGTCAACGCATCGTCTACATTGCACCTAGCGTCTTCGGACATCCATCGGTGAGCTGCTATTCTGTATGATGCCATTTGGGTAACAGTTAAAGCATTAGGTTAATTCGATCCCTCGCAAAAAAAAACATTAGAGTATATTACAATCCACAAAAACCTTAATTAAGAATGACAACTCGCTTGGGATGGAGTTAATTTAAGGTTGTTCGCGATGATGATTTATCATGCCAGATCAAAGTTTCATAATTATTTTGTATTAACCTCTAGCTCTTCACTAAGTACGAAAATTATATATACACATATATCAGCATCGAATTCTGCAGTATTTGTTGTCTAATTATATCATTTACTGGCTTCTTTTTGATAAATATGTGTAGGCGCTGACTATACATTGGCAAAGTTACATGGATATGATCAAGATTATCCTTGCAGTGGATGATGCACACCTTCCAGATTCTCATCAGCTACTAGATGATTTTGCCGAATCCTTGAGGATAATAAGGAATGCAGCATGAGCTATACTCAACTAATATTGCCCATGTGGGAAGGAATTAAAGCATGCTGAATATAATTAAGCCTTGTGAGTTATGGACAACATCAAAGAAATCGGCCTAAATATGTTGAACAAATGTATGCCTGGATTCGCGTTACACATACAAAAATGGAATAAGTTGTACGGTTGAGCTCATTTCTAAACCTGTTACTTTGCCAAAGATATTATTGCGATATCTCCTGTGATTAAGTGACGCGTATCCTGATAGAGTCTATCTCAGCGTTTTTTTAATTCGTCGATTGATATGGGCGCAGCAAAGCGCGCCTCCCATCCTAGTCTGAAAAAGAGTAATGTAAATGAAGGATTTCTGTGAGGCAAGCTGATGGGCCGCACACGCTGCGTGCACTGCCTCGCGCGCTCATTGAGTTGCCGTCAGTTTAACCCAATGAGTTGCAAAAATTTATGCATACTTAAGTGTTGAACCCAATTTCACAATATTTCAGAGTGATGTGCAAGACATGCGCAGATTCTGCAGATAATCTGTCAAAATGGATGAAAATTCGGATTCGCTTGATCGTTTTTTTTAGAAAACCCCTCACACCGATTCCTCTTTTCTCGATACTCCAGATCACCGGATGAAAATTCCTCCCTCTCCACAGGCAACCCGTGTTCCCCAGTCCCGGTCTAGCAAACCCGGCGGGCCAACATGACCACGCCTCCATGAACGCCCACAACAGTAGAAGCATGGCGCCGCCCACGAAGGCACTAGCTAGGGAATCCATCCACCCTCCTCAAGATTGACGAATCGAGCGGCAGACAATCCAATTCAAACGTGATGCCCCGGCCTGGAACACTCGTCAAAGCGGATGTCATTATGCTAGCTCGCACTGACGTACGTTTCCTACGCTCCTCTCTGTGTATTCATGCCATCCATGGGCACCATCTCTGTGTACAGGAAAGAGCTTGTGATATATATGGGTTGGAAATGCTAATGCAAACTGCCTATGCTGTTGTGTCAATTGTCCAAGCATTGCAAGCGTTGCAGCTTCTCCTCGAATGCAAGCTTACACACAGCAACAACATAATATTAGAATTTCCGTTGAAAGGACAAAGTGAGGGTTCTTTCACTGGTATTAGCTTCAAACAACACAATATGGTTCGTTGTCATCGACTGAAATTGGATTCAACACACAAATCTCACTTCTGATACCGAATACAATTTAGATCAAACTGAGAAACCTCAGATTAACTGTAAATTAAATAAATAAGAAGACGGCATGTGTCTAGCTGGATATTCTAGGCCTCCCAGAAGCCTCAACTGAGAACGCTGCTCTCCAGGCCAGACATCTTGAACGATGGCTGTGGTGCTGCGTGTCTTCGTGGAATGGTTTCCGTTCTTGAAGATTCTGAACTGAGGGAAAACACATTGAGACCGATCGATCTGCATGGATCTAGCTTGCTACGTATGCTTCATTGACGGAGCTCTCACGAACGCCGCGTGGCCGCTTGCCAAGACCGCTTGCACCCAATACTTCCCTGAATGAGAGAGCACGCGCGACACGGCGGTAGAGCCAATAGCACAGGGCGGCGTAGGACTGGGGGTGCCGGCGGGTCGGCGACCGGGGCTAGCTAGCTAGGGCGGCACGGGCACGTGAACGGCGAGCGCTCGGGAAAGGGCGTCTCCGGGTAGAAGGGCGCGTGACGTGGACGCGGAAGGAGCCTTGGGTGAGCATCGCGTTAAGCTCGCGGCGGCGCAGATGCGCGCAAACGGCAGGCCAAAATTGCTGTTGATGAAAACTTGTACTATATAGGCAGCCAGAGTGGCGGCATCTTTACATCAATTTTCTACAGGTGGTTCTGTGACCATGGATGAGCTGTGTTTATTACTATGTCATATTTCGACACGCGTTGGCCATGCAGTCCAACAAGGGTGTTGCGCGCGTCTCTGGACGCGTCGAGTTTGGCACCGCATGCATGTGCTGACGCTGTTCATGGCATGCATGAAAGAGGAGCATGTTGTAGTTGGGGGGTCGGTAATAAGCAGGTGTGTGCTGTGGGGCAACGAAGTTAAAGGAGAAAAGACAGGCAACTAAAAATTATGGCACAGATTGGTACTGTTGCATTTGACTGCACAACGACCAGATTATAAAGATCCGTTGAGGGGGAGCCTTTTTCCATCCCGGCGGCCTTGACGGTGACGTGGCTGCTGGATCCACGGCGAGCCCTTGCGGCATTTGCACTTGCAGCAGGCACGTGGCACTACACGTCGGTTTGAGGCACCGAATGCCCGGTGCAGCACGCGCGGCGCGAGGCGACAGCCAATGAATCGGACGTCGGCCGGAGGGAGGCGAATCGTTCAGACGCAGATGGGCTTCTCCAGATCCGTGGGTCCTATGAAATTATGTTGACGCCCTTCAACTCCACTTAATAGAGTGATTTGATTTAAGATTCGTGCTTCTCTGTTTTTTTTTGGAAAAGGGAAAAATCATCTACTCTTCCAACAATTCGTTATTGCGATTTTGAAAAAAAAAATTCTGTAAAAACCGTCCGCAAAACTGGGCTATGCGGCCCCTATCAGAATTTCTCCCCCGTGGATTCTTCCAGCCATGCAACGGGAGCAGCAAAACTAGCTAATTTATGTGTACGCTATTCTGATTCCTATTACAATGAACAAACTCAACCTTTCTAAGCTCCGACGCGAGCATCTTAACTTCTGCAACTAGGAATACAACTCGACTACTAATCACTGATGTCTCCTTTCAGAGAATTTACAGCAGTAAGGCAGTCTGACTCTAGTGTTAGAGCAAGCCCAACGTGTACAGTTTCCAACAAGTTTGAGACAACCATGTAGCTGATATGTTCCAACGCGCACAATTTCCAACAAGTGCTATGGTTCCATGTTTTACATTATTTTACAAACATTCAGCGGGAGCAGCAGGTTTAGGCTGAGAGAGAGAGACATCGTAGGCTCCAAACGTGCCCAAGCGATGGTCGCGGCTGCAACCGACAACGTCCTTCTCTTTCCTTCTTTCTCTCTCCAATCTTTTAGATTTTGATGAGATGAACCGGCTATATGACTACACGTTGGCCTTGCTTGGGTTCCTGCAACCATTGTACAACCAAATGCAAGCCGTGATGACATGCATGCAATTCTGCCTCCTCCACATCTTGACAGTTGAAAATTACTTGACCTGCAGCAAGACGTACCTTGGCTTCCTCATCCCTTAGAGCAAGTCCAACGCATTGTCTTGTGGCCGTTTCATGTCAGAAAATCTTGATGTGGATGAGAGAGAAATGCTTTCTGACACGGCCTTGGTCGATGCTGCGAGCGACGAGCGCGTCCTGCTCTCATGGGCCCCGTTCTATCTCCCGACCTCTCTCCCAACCTCTCTCACGTGCACGTGGTAGGACCCTTGAGTGGACCCTTGAGTGGTGTTAAAACGGACGCGACGTTGAGCAACGGGAGCGCGTGCATGGGCGCCAGGGAAGTGGGACTGGCATGCGCCTGAGCTAAGACACATTAGGCTTGCTCTTAGCACTTCTTTGACTCATACGTACTGTGAAAATAGTGGTCAAATTATACTGCAAAATTGACAGAGTACTGTGGGGAAGGAGGAACGCATTACAGTTTGGTGGGTGATAATGAACATGAGCGGTGTGAGACAATGAAATGAACCGAAGCGGTGCGAGACAATGAGATAAAGTAATGAATTTAAATGAGACGATGAGATAAAGTAATGAATTAAGGACAATGAGATAAACTAAATTATTGCACCGGTTACTATATATATTGCTTGGTGTGATGTGCAACGACCACATTGATGACCCGTTGCTATAAAACCAGGAGCCATATGCATGCCTCCCAAATACACATAGCAAGAAATAACACATACAACTAGGTATCTACAAACGGAATGGATGCTGGAGGTGCTAGCCTTCCCGTTCCTCGGCAGCAGCCACCGCTTTCAGTAGACACTCATCAGAGAGTTGGAGCAAGCATGGAGGAGCTGGGTGAGCCACTGAGCCCCACCGCACGCTTGTTCCAAGATCTCTACATCGTCGCCATTATTGGGCTTGGCACACCAATCGACTTTAAATCCTCCTGCGCCGGCCTCGAGGCCACTCTACTCCAACACCCTCGCTTCTGCAGCATACGAGTACGTAAAACATGTTCTCTTCATTATATTTATAAATTAATGTTGCTGTTAAGTTTTTTAGTTACGCACTTGTTTTATTAAAAATAAAAATTGTTACATATTTTGTTATAATTT
>LAPY01000371.1:75318-92449 GCA_000970635.1 Eragrostis tef | reverse complement strand
AGCAGAAAACCAAACGTGCTAGATCGTCGAGCCAGGCTGAACCATTTGCTGGAGAGTGCAACTCAGGTGTTACCGCGGGTTCGCGTGTTACCATTCTTTATAACTTCTTCAAATATGTATCTATAATTCCACTAAAAATATGTATAGATAGTAAATGAAACAATCTATTATTATGTAAAATTTGAGGTACAACTAAAACTTATATAATGAGATAAAAAAAAGAGAAATTAGCATGTGAATAGTAACGGGTTGCAGGTCTGAGAGGAATAGTTACAACCCGCACTATTCACAGGTTGATTTCTCTTTTTTTTATTTTATTGTACAAGTTTTAGTTACACCTTAAAATTTGTATGATAGTAGATATTTGTATGCACTATTCATACATATTTTTGTTTGAATTTTAGATACACATTTGAGTGTTACCGTGATCGGTAATACACGGTAACACCCTAATAGCCCGTAACATCTGATACTTTCCCCCATATGCTGATATGCACACACCCAAATGCTACCTGCGTCCCGTTGCGAGGATATAGCGAGAGAGAGAGAGGGAGAGCATCGGCCGTCGCCGTACCCGGTTCGCCGACCGGCCGGCACGCGGACATCCCAAGTCCACGCCTTCCTGCACCATGGAGGCTGTCCACAATGCGTAGATCGGTACGTCTACGTGGGCTTATCCAGATCCGGAGACGTTACTCACGATGCGATGAAGAGGCAGCTAACTCCTTGCTGGGACCTGTCTTGTCCGTTGCGGGTCTAATAAACCCTGCCGTCCTGCTGAAGAGCGCTCCTGAACCCTGCCATTCCCCCGATCTCCCTCCGCCCATTCCAATCCACCTGATGAATCCTGGCGAGGTGAGTCTCTCGCCATCCGCCCCCTCTGAATTCTTGGTGCTTTTGATCCTCTATCCGTTCTATGGTTCTTGTAAACCTGTGAAATTATTGGGCAAGCTCGGGCCTTTGATTATGCCGCTTTTGTAGATTCCTCTTTCTTAATAAGGTGATAATTACATTGATTTTTTTCCTGCTGTTTGTAATCATAGATCTGTTGGTAATTCGTCTGGGGCCTGATGTGGAGTAGTCTCCTGTCGGTCTTTTCTGCCAATGAATTGTTCTTTCACAAGCAGTAGGTGGCCATTCCAAGTCATAGCCGAAACTTGATACAAGGTGTTCTTTGCCTGGTCCCATTGCTTAATCTAAGATTGATAGGTGCCCTGATGTATGTAGGATGTCTCGGAATTACAAAAGTACTTCCCTTTTCATTCAAAACTTGCTTAGCAGCTCTCACTCTCAAGAAGAAAAAAGAAAAAGGAAAAGAAGAAAAGGAAGTTGGTTGAGCTGTAAAGCAACTAAATCATTTATGTGTGTCTGTTGGACTGAAAATGTTTGTTATGTGATTTGAATCAAAACTGCAAGCTTTAGGGCAATCACATCAATTGCCCACTGTTGAGCACTGCAAGTCTCGTAAGCTTTAGGGCAATCCCATTGGTTTTGCAAATTTGGAAGTCTCGTAAGTTTTTGTGTCTTCTAGAAATTAATTGCTAGTCCAATTTTTAGCAACACCGCATACTTGTCTCCAAGGCAATTTCTCTGGAAAGTCATATATTAATGGCACATTGGACGGTTTAGAAGATTTGTTAATATATGTCCATCGGCTTCCTCATCTGAAAACTAATTATTGTTCCATTTTATTATGCTCCAGTTGATTCGGTATCATCTCTTTTAGCTGCAACAACAAGAAAAGGCTGTGAGCATGGCATCGCTGAGCGCCGACCTCTTTTATGACATACTGAAGCGCCTCGATGGCGCAGCTCTGGCAAGAGCAGGCTGTGCTTGTGCTGACTTCCGTGCCATATCAAATGAAGAGGACTTGTGGGAAAATGCTTGCAGATCTTTGTGGCCATCAACAAGGGGAGATGATGTTAGGAGCTTGATTATTTCTGTTGGTGGGTTCAGGAAGTTCTATGCAGATTGCTTCACCCTTATACTGAACAAAGATGTTCCTGTACTGCAGACTAAGGAAACTAACCCCTTTGCTGAGGAATGGACTGAATCTGACTACTACTATGATGATCTGGATGAGCTTGAAAACTCGTTGCCTTCAGATTTTGTGTCTCTAATCGATGTGTGGTACAAGGACCGTGTACTCTACTCGAAGGTCATATGGGGAGTTCCGAATTCAGATGGTGCTAATGGATGGTTCTATAACTGCCCATTCCGGATAGACTTATTTCATCAATCAACTGAAAACAATGAGAACAATAATGAAGAAGTATTCTTATCTACCATCAACGACTTACCAACAGTGCCCTCAATGGAGCAAGAAAGGAAAGATGGGAAACTTTGGAGGGAACTGAATAATGGCATAAAGTTGAGCTGGATCATTGTTAACCAGAAGCTGAAGCGGGCAGTGAACCTAACAAGTTGGCACCCACTAAGTGGGCAAAGGCACTGGCCGACTGATACAGATTTTGTTCTGCGGTTTGGGTCCGTCCTTCCTGCAAAGGAGGTTCTGCCGTGCCAAGTAGCAGAATGCATCCTGCTCATGAAGTTCCGTATGACAAATATGGGGAGCGAGGAGGCAGTGGAACCTTCTACGCTTGCATTGATGGAACTGAGTATGCAGATTGAAGATATGGGTGGCGTCCACCTCAATGGGCGCTGCAGCCTCCACATTCTCAAGGAGGCGCTGAGCTGCCATCGGAGCAGGAACTATGACGAGGTGCTGGAGTCATGCAATTTGTATTTGAAGGCACAGAGCGAGCTGAAAGAAGAGAAGATACGTAGTGAATGCCGGTTTGACACATTCTGTATTGTCAGCGGCATTACAGTTTTTGCTGCCTTCTGCACAATGTTCTACAGAAAATTGGAGAACTGTTGACGTCCTCAATATGGTTAGTTTTGAGTTTTTAATTTATGTATGTATGGCAGCATTCTAGATTGTGGGGTCTCGAAGTGTTGTCGTGCATGTTTGACCGCTTGCGAACATAGCCAACTTTTCGTATTGCTGATTATCGATTCACCCTCAGATCTTCAGAAACAATTCATAACCAATATCAGTTGTCACATTGGAAAGTCAAAAACAAAAATTAATGCATTTCCTGCTAGCAAAATTGAGTGGTAGCTTTCAGTAGGGCTTGCCAATACAGTACATCATGCTTGAATTAGTTTGGTTAGCAACAATTTGCGTTAATATGACACTTTCCTATGTTACCTTTCTCATGTCTAAAATGCCTACCTGCTTGCTTAAACCTATGTGCTGCTCACTTATCTAAGCAAAACATCATATTAACCCTTCATGACTCATGAGCACCGCTCAGCAATTACATTGTTAGATCAGTTAAATAGAAAAATGGTGGATAGAAACTGGAGTCTGAACATCAATACGTACCATATGTCTTAGGTCCAATACATCATAACCTTGCAAAACTTCATTAGGGATACCCATTTGCACCAAACGGAAAGCAGAAAATACATATGAACAGCCAATAACCAGAACAAACTCAGAGTAGCCCAGGGTCTAAATTAGACCCTTGTGTCTACGTAGCACAAAACATGTACAAAAACAAATACCCTATCCATGATGAGAATGCAGACAGGATGGGTTCTCGTCTTTCGTGCCACCAGCACCATCCGTGAAATGTGCAACCATTTTAGCTCTCTAAGTGCTTCATTCTGATTCTGTGCTTCAGAAAAGGTCGGCTTTCTTTTTCTGCAACTCTTGCTTCCACCTTGGTTGCTCATAGAATTCCTCTTTAGTCATGCCAAATACTGTCTGGAATTCGCTATCTGATAAATATGTCTGCAGAAACAAAAGATAGTCGTTAAAATCATTTAAAGACGCCCTTCAGTTTCTCACTCTTCCTTTGTACAGGCAGGTAATGCTGCATATTTAAATGTGTACTTTTCTTATACTAATATATAACTACCACCGTACAGGCTGCCCCTTTGCGGTCAAAAAAATCAGAATAGCACGAGGTACCGTAAAGGTAGAAAAACTGGTGGCCGTGAGTTATAATGGCCACTGCTGTTCCGAAAATTTACTCAGTCACTGTAGTTCAGTTCAATGATGAAGTGGCAATGAATTGATGAAAGCTCTAAAAGCTACTCGAAGTGTTACAATCTTGGAAGGTGTAGAAAACCTTGATAAACTGAAGGAAAAGAAGGCTTCTACGTTAAGTTCTAAAAAGAAGGATTTTACTGTGATTCTGATCAAGTCTTGACCTCTTTACGTTGTCCCTCTTTTCAAGTTCAGTTTTTCCCCAGTAACTTTATATGCCTCATGCTCTTCATAAGTAGCAGCAATTGTGGTAAAACACTTCTGAGAAGTTACAATTTGAAACAGGACATTGAAGACATGTTTTTAGCGGAATTTTTAAGTTTGCATACTTAGTTTTATATTGTAGACAACTTCACCTGATTACTTGTTCAAACTGAATACACAAGCAGAGAAGTTCTTGTGGGATAAATAAACACCATCAATAAATACTTGAAGTAAAGTGGACCAAAATTTTCCTTTATATAAGTAGGAGAAGTATTTTTGACCTTTGCAAGGAAATTAGACATTAAATAGAAAGAACTTTGATTTCATGGATGCAGTGAAAATAACAAACCTCTCTGCGTTTGTAGTCTATCCCACTAACAGGGTTGGTGGACTTTGATATCAAACGGTCATAGCTAAAGGTTGTTTCCCCTCCATTTTCATTAGCAGTTTGTTCCTGTGAAACATCAGGCTCTGTTCGCCCTTCTCCTGGGGCATCTTGATCTGTAAAGGTATCTGGGGACTCCTCTGCTGCAGATTGAGGAGCTACTTCGGTCTTCTCAGCATCTGCATCAAGGTGCCCAGTTTTGGCTTCAAATTGAGCACAAAAAAGGAAATGTAACCCTAGAAAGCACTACTTGCTTCGAGTGTGGCTCTCAGAAAAATGAAAAGACGAATCAAATTTAGGCCGATCAGTGTTACCTTCTGTTGGGGAAGTCCTACTACTGCTTGGGCTTTGAGAAGATCCCTCTGCAGTCAAAACATTGGACAGTGCTGCGACAGCAGCGGCTCTTTGAGAACCTTGACCTGGACGAGAGTGCGGCTGAGGGCTACTGGGTTTTGATGATGGATTAAATGCAGATGTCAAGGCAGCCATGGCTGAAGCACGCTGAGTTGGGCCACCATCACCTGAGCTTGTGGGCCGCTCGTTCGACTAGAAACAGAGTATAGAGTTGTTAGCAGATAAAAGTATTGATTATTACTACAGTTGGGAAGGAAAATGTTAACAGTACCTGCCCACCATCACCTGAGCTTGTGGGCCGCTCGTTCGACTAAAAACAGAGTATAGAGTGGTTAGCAGATAAAAGTATTGATCATTATTACAGTTGGGAAGGAAAATGTTAGCAGTACCTGTTTCCCTTGGGAAGAAGGATTTAATGCAGATGAAAGAGCTGCCAGTGCTGATGCCCTTTGAGTTTGCCCACCATCCCCTGAGCTTTTAGATCCACCCTGCACGATGTTAGAACCCTGAAGGTTACTACAAATCGAATCTACTGCAAACTTACGCTTAACTGTCTACTTATGAAATTATAAGTAACAAAAAATATCTAATTTTGAAAATATAAGTAAAAAATAGCACAATTCATGTTACTTTGTAAATTGATGAACAAAAGAGACTTACCTCTGAACGCATTCCGAAAAGAACTGAGAGTTTCTTCTCAAATGAATTGCCGTGAATCTGTGTCAAGGATGAAATTTCTTAGGACATAACCTAACTAGTGCAAGGAAAAAATAAGTCTGCCCGGACAAAATAAAGCATATGAAAAAGAAAAATAAATCCATTTTACTCCCCATTGTTTTTTTGTTTGTTTTTTAGGAAACAACCCATTGTCTTTTGTTGCCAGGATAACCCTTAATTTCAATCTGAAATATTTCATTGCTTCATATTTTATTTTTAGGACATCACAAATTTGTTCTAAAAAATCTTCCTTCTCCCAGAGATAAATATTTTCACAATGACAGTTTATCAAAGAGGAAGGGCCTGCAAACTTATGACTGGACCAAATACACATTGGAATCATGCCTAGGCTAATATCCCATCTTTGTAACAGTGCACAATAATTTCGTATGATCAAAGATATATGTTAAGTTTCTTTTTTTTCTCCATTTTCAAATGTCAAAAATTCCAGCACCTAGCCTACTCAGGCCAAAAAAATGACTTATGTCCTGCAACACAACTTCAAAGGCTCTGGAATTTATTTATTTGACGGAAAAAAGACTCTGGAAATTATATCCCGGTTTGGTTTTCTTATATTCACTTACTAATTTCAGCATGCCTTCATCTATAATAAATACATGTTCAATCCTTATCTCGAAATGTGCATGCTGCCACCATGTTGGGCACAAACCCAGGTAGCCTCTAAATCCAGGCTCAGAAAGTTGCCGCATGCATCAAACATAATTGAAAAAATAAATAACTGTTGTAATGAACAATTTGTGCTCTAAACTGGAAACGTCAAGCGAAGGGCAGGGCATCTAAGAATCTTGAAGCAAAGTGAAAGACATATCTACAAACGGAAGCAAAGAAAATTAAGCTGAGCCCACATGTATTGAAAGCACAAACATGGAAAGGCTTTCTGCTTAAACAAATTCAGAGGTAAAACCTTCAAAATACCAGCTACCGACAAAAACATATCGTAAATAAATAGATCAGAACTATAAGGAGAACAAAATTTTGCGAAATATAACGGTAAATAACTAAGAGGGTACGTACCACAGATCGTGTGTTGTCCCAGGAGAAGTATGTCCTGAAGAAGCAAGGTTCATTCCCTTCTATTACCTTGTAGAGAGGCACATCAGTAGAAATACCTTCGAAGGCCACTGCATGTTCAACATATTTCTGGGAAGCAAAAAGTTATTGCCATGAGTTGGACGATAATGATCCATTGAAACTGGCAAGATTACCACATCATATCATACCTGACCAATTTCAAATGCCTTCTGTTTCTCTTTTGTCTCCACACACTGACCCATCCAAATGAAGATTTCAGAGAGTGTATCAAGTATCATGATGTCTTCTGTCAATAAGTCATCTTGTGAAAAATTGAAAACTTCCGTAACCTGCATGCAAGCGATTTTTTAAAATCCAAAATTTCTGCAGCAAGAAAAAATTGATACAAAAAACATATGCAAAGACAAACCTCCAGCTTCCCTGATGAATGGCGATGTGATATCACAGATGAAACAATTAAAAAAATCAAAAGTAATAGTTAGGGTATATAGCATAGGAAACAGATAGCAATAAGAGGGAAGCAAAGAAAATTAAGCTGAGCCCACATGTATTGAAAGCACAAACATGGAAAGGCTTTCTGCTTAAACAAATTCAGAGGTAAAACCTTCAAAATACCAGCTACCGACAAAAACATATCGTAAATAAATAGATCAGAACTATAAGGAGAACAAAATTTTGCGAAATATAACGGTAAATAACTAAGAGGGTACGTACCACAGATCGTGTGTTGTCCCAGGAGAAGTATGTCCTGAAGAAGCAAGGTTCATTCCCTTCTATGACCTTGTAGAGAGGCACATCAGTAGAAATGCCTTCGAAGGCCACTGCATGTTCAACATATTTCTGGGAAGGAAAAAGTTATTGCCATGAGTTGGACGATAATGATCCATTGAAACCGGCAAAATTAACAGATCATATCATACCTGGCCAATTTCAAATGCCTTCTGTTTCTCTTTTGTCTCCACACACTGACCCATCCAAATGAAGATTTCAGAGAGTGTATCAAGTATCATGATGTCTTCTGTCAATAAGTCATCTTGTGAAAAATTGAAAACTTCCGTAACCTGCATGCAAGCGAGTTTTTAAAATCCTAAATTTCTGCAGCAAGGAAAAAAATTGATACAAGAAACATATACAAAGACAAACCTCCAACTTCCCTGATGAATGGCGATGTGATATCACAGATGATTCAATAAAAAAATCAAAATTAATAGTCAGGGTATATAGCATAGGAAACAGATAGCAATAAGAGAAAATGTGGACAGAGACTGCTACTGACCGTTCCTAACAGAGAAGGTATACAAATGAGGATCTCTAATAAAAACATCTTGTGCAACATTTTTGCTTGTATAATTTTGCTTTCCACCAATAGCGGACCAGAAAGCAGAGCTCTCTGTTCCCTCCTTGCAATGTTTGACAGCAACACCAGGCTGTAATATTGGGTACAGATAACCTTAGTGAATAATAATGTCCAGGATAGGGAAATATGAACTACTTTTAGTTTAATCAGAGCAAAATACTTTGGAGAAAGGAGGATTTAGCAGCCAACATAAGTTCTGTGACAGTAAATTTGTTCGTCGGATCCAACATTTACAAGATGAAATCATTATTACTTTAAGAAGTACAACAATGAACACCGCCAATATACGGAATTATGAGCTACGATCATACTTCAGATATGCCATTGCTTTCATACGCAGGAAACGTACTTAGTATGTCAATACAATGCACAAAGTAAATTGGGACAGACGGTTGTATGTGCTAGATAAATGAAGAGGAACATCAAAGTTGGTTCATTTTTCCATACCTTCAAAAATTCAGCAACTTTTGTAGCCCATTGCTGTTGTTCAAAAGAACTTGAATTGCCAATCCATGTAAACATTAATTTTCCAGATTGCAACACAAAACATTCTGTGGAACTCAAGGATGTTGAGAGCTGAAAATAAAGTAAAAATAAGTTCATGGAGCAACAGTTTGGAGATTAGTTCTTTATAGTTAAGGTTTGCGTTAGGTATACATACAAGGCAAAGCTGCCTCATCTACTCTTTAAGTCCACGTACTTCACAAGAAAATTATTGCAAAGAATAATAAGAATGTTACGATGATCAAAGGGTCATTCTACTTCCACTCTCCAGTCAAATGCAATTGCAATTTATTTTCCTACATTTCCCAAAATCTCAAAAACTTTAGCGACCTGGTAGATTGAGATATAATTAGAACCAGATGTATTGGGTTTGATACATAGAAAAAGCAATTTTAAATGATCATTTCTATCTCCGCGCCACAGGCCTAATGGATTCTAGACGTGAGGGTAGTGCTGAAGTACTATTGCCTAACTTTTAATCCTTTTAGCTCAAGATTTCAAGGCAAACTGTCTGGAGAATGAAACTTAGTGGAAATATTTCATTCTCATTTAGAAATCTTGATAAGAACATGTGCAGGTCTGAAAAATACCGAATCAACTTGAAGGGTTTTGTTGTTATGAACTGATGTTCCAGAAATTCTAACAAGGGCGATGCCATCGGCAGAATATGTTTCATCCGTTAGACCCTTTTGTTCAACAAATTTCTTGTATCCAGAGCTGATACCACCCTGCATGGTTGAGCAATATCGGTTAATTTCTGAAGTGGCATTACAAATCATCTTCAGTTCCATAGACTATTCATTATTATTTCCTTGCAAAAACTCATTTGTCATGCACATAACATAATCACAGTGAAGACTATACCTTCAGAACAACCATTGGCTGGAAAAGTGCAACAAATTGTGGTGGCTCTTTCCCTTGATAAATACGACCCTACAATAAAATAACAAAAAAAAGTGAAAATCCTCAGTCGGGAATATTGCACGCATCATCAAGCTATGGATATAGTACCAGCACAGGTCTTCCTTTCAACGAATTCCAAATTGTATTAGAAGTTTGGAAAGCCGTCTCTTGATCTTCCTATGTGATACAAACGAAGGGTAAGTTCATGTATGAAGCACAGTCGTATGGGTATTGGTTACCGCAAGCACTACATCTTATGAATGTACATATTGCATTACCGATACACTGTCTTTCCCAATCCAGTAAGTTAGATAGAATTCTTCTCTTTTGTCACCAGAATGATATGTATAGAGAATAACATAACAATCTCCACTGTAGAATTTTCCAAGTTCTTCCTTTTCAAGAGCAGTCTTACCACTTCCATTTATACACCATACCTGCAGGCGGATTTATCTTATGATTTCGTTTCCTCTTTTGCATTTGTAATGCCTACAGTATGTGATAGGAAAATGTGAAGCATCATGATGTTCAGAAAAACCTCAAGCTTTCCACCGCTTTCTAGCAAAGGAGGAACTTCATCATTTACTGGAGCACTGCTTTTTGAGGCTCCTTTAACGTCACCTTTCTGCTTCAATAATGCTACATAGAAACTATATGTTATTGAGAATTATACAAGATTATTTTTTGAATCCAGAAAAAACAGCATATAATACCTGCAACTTTCCCTCGTCCTTCCTCCACACTGGCATTCCCTGCCGCATTACTTACTGGCCATGATTCAAACTTAGACTTGAATGTATGATTCTCATAACCTTGAATCACTTGAGTTATTCTTGTTGTCTTGGGCCTATTTTGTTTAATAATGAATTTCTACAAGAGAAACATTATGATATATGATACATATTTGAACAAGGATACAAATTGAGAAAGTTGGATTGTAAGTTTACCTAACCTGCCGCACTGGCGGTTTTCCTATCCTCTATTTGGGTTACCCGACCAACCCATACAAATAGCTCAGCCCCACAGTCAAGTAAGAAGCATTTAGTGTTCTCCAGAATTGATTTTGTAAGAACAATGTCTTCTGACTTCAGTTGGCCATTATTTATACTGCAATAGAACAATTAATGGTATGGAAAAACTATTTGGATAAATAAAGATATAATTGAACCACAGGAAAACTGCTAGCCAAAAAGAGACACAAACGCAGGGCAGCAAGCCACCAACAAGACCTAAAGATAGAGTAATAGGCTTTATATCATGGGAAAGAGCGTTCCGGAATAATAGGCTTTTATGGACCAAGTAGAAGTGTGTTACCCATTTTGTTTGTTACACTATTCAGAGTAGACCATATAACATGCTAGCAAACCTGTTCGGTCAAAAAAAAAACACAAGCAAACCAACTACTCCCTCCATTCAAATTTGAACTAACCAACGTCATATAAAAAAGAACAGAGAGAGTATCTAATATTCGTGAATTGTAGTTAAGTCATCGGGATGAGCAACACAAGAAGACAAACTCAAATGCATTTAAGAAAAACAAAGAAATCCCAGTGGGCCTCATCTCATGAATGGTCATTTATTTTGGCTAGCGAACCTATCATGCCCCTTCTCAATATGGACTTAGTTAAGCAAACTCTATAGTTATGCATGATGTTAGATAGTTTACATAAGCTCATCCCAATTTCCCTCCGGTATGGATGAATCAGATATCTGAAAGATCCATCCCATGTTCAATCTAGTGATCTCTTGCTGCCGATTATTCACTTGGGACTCATTGAAGCTGTGAGCAATGCATTAGGCAAATTTTGGCATGGATATTTGATCTTCTTAATTTATTTGACATGCCTAAATAACTTAAATTAATTATAATAAAGGCTCTTCACTTCTTTGGAGTATGTTTTTTTGAAAGGTAGTGTGACTTCAAATTAGAACATTAAAGTTAACTAATGGTACACAAAGAAAAATGCATACCTATAGAGCTTTGGTGGTGTAGTTTCAAGAACAACATCATCATCATTTACAGCCTTTTTCCCTATTGGTGCAAAACCACCAAAAAGGACCCAGAATTCACCTGAATCTGATTCTGCTTGCAATTTTCCATCATCTATTTTTTAAAAAAGAAAAAAGAAGTATAGTTAGACTTGTTTCAGTTTTCAATGTAAGAAGTTCACATGCGGCTCGTCTCACCAACAATTGCAACATCGCACACGCCATCATGGTACTTCTCCTTTAAATGTTGGATCACTTCCAAAGCTTTGGCCCTCTCTTGAATATTGGAGTTAGCACCATTGAATTGATATATTTTCTTTTCAGTATCCAGGATAAACACATCATCATGGTTCAATGATGAGCGAGCAAATGGAACCTGAATAAGGAAGTCATAAAAGTTCATACATCACGAGGACTGACTTGAATAGTTCATTAAACATATGAAAGAAGGAGACAACAATTCACCTCTTTCACTCTGATAGCTCTCTTCCCTTTGCAAATATATAGCCGTGTTTCAAACTTCTCCTCTTCTGGCTTTTTAAACCCAGAAGCAAAACCTCCCTCCAAAGGTATGATGCACGGCTTAAAGTATGATAAGAATTTATCAGATTCGTAGCCTTGTGGTTCCCTGTGCTGTACTGCACGGCCACCAAGCATGGTGTCAAGTTCAACTGTCTTGATTGCTGCAGTTCCAGCTTCATCCTGCATAACAATATATCAACTCAAGACTTAGTTTTTTCCTAAAATGGAAAACTCAAAACGTAGGCATGAACCATGAAGTATCATTCGTAGGTAGCAAAGAAAAAATTGAGGCGTTATTGAAAAATATTTACCTGACTAGAATCCTTCCCAATCCAGAAGTGGATGTCAAGAAGATAAGCGCCACCTTTATTACAGGTTGTCTAAAAAGAGGGGAAGATGGATTAAAGCAAGTTTGTGCAATGACATAAATATGCCTCCAGAAAAGGAACGAACTAAAGTACCTGCAAAACTATATATGAATCTCCACAGTAGAATTTACCATAATCTGACTTTGGCAAAGGAACTGGCTTAAAATCTTCAATTCTCCATATTTCTGTCCCTCTGTATTGCAGTTAAGGGGCACAAAAATAAAGATGGAAGAGAAGCCTTGCTTCAAAAGAAGAAACAAAACAGCTGAAAATGCATCGATGGCCTGTTTCGAGACATGTGTGTAAGGATACGGTTTATTGCCAGCTCCTTGAAATGCAGGCTCAAGCACCGGTTTTGCATTTGACATTGAGCAGGAATCCTACAAAAGCTTACTTCAATACTGCAGAGAAGCAGACGGTTCGTACCGTTAGACAAGGCCGCAGAACTGCAAAAGTAAACTGAAAGAAACTATAAAAACCTTGGAAAACGCTCGATTACAGAAAGCCGACATTCATAACAATATATACGAATTCATGTTTGCCAACAGAGTGTTCAAAGTATTCGTTATAAAGTTCCAAAATGTGTGTCTGGCTGGCCTTCTGAATCAAGCAGGTTATCCTGTAAAACTTGAAAACTTCCCCAAAACAAGCGTATTAAAGTTCATGTCGAATATGTGTAGTCTATTACAAATCATGTGGAATGGACTGTGGATCATCCATTCAAGTGCATCCATATATAATGCCAGCAGACCGTGGATCCCAAAAGACATGCAATTTACTTAGCTATCCCTGTACCGGTAAACCATCCCAGGCGAACCCGCGATATGAAATCTGATCATGATGGAACCTTTGTGGCTTAGGCCATTAGGATTCATGGTATGGTATTCATGATGCCAGCCAGCCAGACACAGATTGAGATCAGCACCCGTAGTTTCACCCTGACGGTGCGGTACGATGGATCAGCCAACGGATCGTCGTCAACAGAGACATACATCTCGCGTCACCGCCGCCGCCGCGCGGCAGCAACGTTAGCCACGAGCCCACGAATTATCAGCGATAGACGCCAAACGGGGAGCGGCAAACTCGGAGATGCCACTCGATCTGCGTTTCACCGGAACGCGCTGATCACCCACCAGGTTCCAGGCGCCCATCTCCGGCGACGCCGTGCACAAACGATCGGTAACTAGCTCTAACGATCGATCATCACTACAAGGCAAAGTGGCAAACGCTCGCCAATAATCCGATTGATCTGCAGCCTGCACTGCACGTAGGACGATCGGGGCGCGATATAACAGCCCGAAATCACACGAAACCGCACGTACCTGCGGGGACTCCGATGCGGCGGCCGGCCGGAGCGGGGCGGAATGACGTCGATCGAGCCTGGACGCGGCGATTCTGCCTGCCTTCCTTTGCTTGCGGCCCCTTGTTACCTGGGAATGGAAGAACGGGTGGATGGATGGATGGATGGATCTGATTTGAGGAAGGGGCCCTATTTATACGCGCCTCGGCTGTGAGCGGCAGGGAGGGATGCAAGGAGGGAGCGCGCGACGCGAGCTTGAAGGGCCACGGTACCAGAAATGGATTCCGCGCGCCGGGGCCACGTACAAATAACCTTGATGCAACCTCGACCCTAGCTAGGGAGTCTCTTGTCTACGGTTCCCGTTCCGGTAAACAAAAACATTCGATGCATGCAGAACTGATTGATCTTTCTTGGAAATGTGTGCTGCATGCAACCTAGCTAGAAAAGGATGGAAGAAATCTGCTTGTGCTAATTAAGAATGTGATTTCCCCAGGTACATGTACTGCAATTCTTCAGCGCATATGCAGCCCTCGTCCGCTCGGCGACGCAAATACGCAATCCCGTCCCGGCAAGGGGGATCAAGTGACAGTGAAAAGGTGACGGACCGGAAAAAGTGCGCTGGCCGCGTCGCGCAGGCAGGTGGACCCATGCATGCCATTCTAGGACAACCGACAACGTACGCAAGCGCGAACCAAGTAGGCAGATCGCATGTTGGAGTTCCCTGTTCACCATCAGCGTCGCGTCACTAAGGTCTAAGGGCCCCCATGCTGCCCGGCATCATTTGAATGCATGATGAAGGCGATAATTGCGATTCTGGAAGAAGGTTTGGGGTCGGATGGAAGGGGAGACGCACCGATCAAACCTTTAGAATATTTGGTACTGGGTTCATGCACATGGAGGAAATGGGACCAGATGCGCGGTCGGCGATCCAACGCGACGCAGACTCACAGATCATGCATCATGCTTTGCACGCTCGATATATATGAACCAGGGAGTATCGCAGAGACCGGCAGTGTGCAATGCACTGCGACGGCAAAATGACACGACATGTATATATGTAGGGAAGCAAGTAACAAGGGGCCAGGCAAAATGACACGACAAGTATGTGATTTTTTTTTCCTCGCAAAAGAAAAAGATGATGATGACACGACACTATAAAAGCTACAATTGCAATGGAAGCTACAACATATGATAGTGTGGTTTGATAATGCAAACGTAATCGCAAGATAATGTAACCAAATATCCAAGCACGATGCTACATACGATGCAAGCGGAGGAGCTCGACCTCGCCTTTAGAGCTAGAATGAGTTGTCTTATGCATGCATGACCCATGAGTTGTCTTATGCATGCATGACCCTATATATTAAAAAAAAAATGAGTTGTGCACTGCTGTGTGAATAGAGTCTAAATACCTTATGTGCAGAGACCTAGGCCTCATATAATTCTTTTCCAGGGCGAGGGATCGAGTGAGAGAGTTTTCATCCATACCATCACTTTACATGCAGGTATCTATACCATCACTGCATGACCCTATATATTAAAAAAAAAAATGAGTTGTGCACTGCTGTGTGAATAGAGTCTAAATACCTTATGTGCAGAGACCTAGGCCTCATATAATTCTTTTCCAGGGCGAGGGATCGAGTGAGAGAGTTTTCATCCATACCATCACTTTACATGCAGGTATCTATACCATCACTATGTGTAAATGACATGTAAAATCATACCCCATATGTCATTGACTAGAGTGATGGTATAGATGAAAACTTAATCCAAAATAATGCCAAAAAAAAACCAATTACAATACTCCATTGTCACATATATAATGGATGAATCCTTGCGAGATATGATTTTTATTTATTTGCCACTCAATTTGCACGTCTCTCACAGTTTCAATTGTTGAAGCCCTAGCTAAGTGGGTGCTGGCCGGTTTCCAGGTAGCTCCAAAAATAAAACTATCAGAATAGCATGAAAAAAAGATCGCACTCGCGGCGGCAAAGGAAATATAAAGCTTTGTGAAAATAATGACAGTTGACAGATTAGAAGAGGTGTCCTGAAGCAGGCGCTCGACCCCATCGGCATCATTGGGTAGTTGGGGGCAAATGGGCAATTGCATGACCAAGACCGAATTGGAATATACAATGGCGAAAAAGAAAATGGTGTTAATCAGGAATCGACGAGAAGATCGAATTGAGCGAATCACCTGGACGTAATTGCATTTGAGCTGAGCTAGAACGTCATACTACGCGGTATCCCGTTACAGAGTGTCCGAACCAAACGCAAATTAATGTATAACAGGCATGTATAATGCTTCATGTAAGCAGTTTCATAACTTGTCTCATGTAACTTTATGTAGAAATTTTAATGAGATGAAAAATAAAAAGAGGTGATTGTTTCATGAAGCAACCATCTCATACGCCAAAATTTAAGAGTATGAGACGATTTACAATAGTTGCCATACAACTCATAAGTATTTCTTTACTCATACACAAATTAAGAAAAGATGCAATTACTACGAGATAACTAAAACAATCACTTATTGTATAGACCATCTGAAAATTACGTGTTATGCATGAGACCAACTATAACACACTAAAACAAAAAAATCAAACCAAATACAAAACGCGAAAGGGTTTATAGTTTAGTGATTACAAGTGCCTCCGTAGCACCTTAGGTCCTGGTTTCTGACTTTCTGTTGGAGCGAATTTTATAGAATTTAACAGCGTTGTGGTTTCTGCAGTAAACGACGTGGCCGTTGATAACGAGGCATCAGTGGTGACTTCGTCAATTTTAAGAATTTATTGGCTTAATCTTTAAAGATACTTATAAAGATAGGATTTACGTATGTATGTCATAGAGATGAGTGTGCGCGTGTGACCATGTGATTGCATTAAAAAAAGAAGAAAAAAACATACAAAACGCTTCTTTGCTCTGTCGTCCAAATGGAAGATTCCAAATGTTGATAATCAGGCTGTTCGCTTGGCTGTTTTGCAGCAGCTATAATGTTTTAGTTATTTCTTCTGCAGCCCTTCTGCAGCCGCTACAGTGTTTCTGCAGTCGCTACAGTATTCGCAGTTATTTTTCTTGAGCCGCGGCTGAACAGCCTCAACACCAACGTCTCAACAGCTTTCGGCCGGCGGTCCAAATCGCTGCCCCGCTCAATCATCCGCGCTCGCATTATCCGTCGCTTTTGTTTAATCATAATCGGTCTACGTGACGCCGTCACCGCGGATTCCTCCTCCTGCCGTCGCACGCCAAGGCAGTGTGGACTGTCTGTTCTGTCCAGCGTGCGTGCGCGCGAGCAACCGAGCCGGAGCGCGAGCCCACCGGCCGGAATTCACGATGAGGCCGCCCTCGCCGCCACCGCGGCGCCTTGCCCTCCTCCCCTTCCTCCTGCTCCTCGCGCTCCTCCCGTCGC
>LAPY01000371.1:32113-48371 GCA_000970635.1 Eragrostis tef | reverse complement strand
CGGCGCCGCATTTCCTTCGAATAGTATTAAGGTGCGTCCCGTCTCTTTGCGTTGCTGGGTTCCTTGCGTGCGTGGGTGGCGCGCGGGGTGCTGGGGGTTGGGGGGTTTGGTGCGGTTTTGGTATCCGATGCTGATGGGCATCTCCGCCGTTTCGTGTATGGTTGGTAGCCGGTAGCTTGCTTGTGGAGTTCGCATGGCTTGAGCTACCATAGTAACGCTTGTCTACTGTGGTGCTGGCTACCGCTGCTTATCTTCTATTAATAGGCTGGCTTTGACCTCGGGTTGGATTGTGACGGAGGTGGCTGCTTGTAGAGCTTCATTCCGCCCCCTGGTAGCTACACTTGTCCAGACTGCTGATGGTACTGGTGGGTACTCGCAATGCAGCTCACATTCGGTTTGGATGTAGCTGATGTGACATCTTATGTTGCGTGAATACACCATAGAATTGCATTTCTAGAGGTTTTAGGCATTATGAGTGTGACTCTTGACTAAAATGGACTGTCATTCTGTCTAACGGCCCGGCTGTGAATGACGTTATGAGGGTTTTGGTGTGTTGCTGATATAAGTGATGCCAATTAAATCAGGCAGAACGAAAGCTGCATCGAGAGTGATGAAATTAAGAGTATACAATAACTAGATGGGAAATGAAGGCGTGAGATATACTTTGCTTGAAAGAAGAAACATTTTGAGGAGGATGCAGGAAGCAGATATGCTAATGCATTTATCAGATCCCACACTCAAATTTATGTGCATTTCATATGGATCAATGGGTTTATGACCGCACAAAATGTTCGGCAGACCTTATGGAAGTTCAAAAACTGTTTGGCATCGTTAAACCAACTAACATGCTGCCACTGCAACATTATTAAATTTGGGTATTGTCACCGATCGGTTGATTTGAACTACTTTAATTACTGCCGACTCATGAAACCTGCTCACACTTGCCACATTTAGCATGAAGTCAGATACTTAGCGTCATCACTAGAGCCGAAACCAAAAGAATTAATTGAAATTTCATGCTATTTTGTGCTCTTAACCTCGAACCATAACACTGGTGCTAGATCAGCCTGTGATCGTATTTGATTTAAACCTAGGGTTTTGAGTGGGAAACACGTTGCAGTTCTTTATTTGTTATTGTGTATTACAACATGTCTGATGCCATATTCCAACCAGATTTTCAAGAGTGGGCCTCTCTTCATATCATCCAAAGGTACCCCCATATCTCTCTCATACACAGTGTTGGCTTCCTGTATGCCTCATCAATGTTTCTTCACTCAGTTTATGTGATAAAAAAAAACATGCAAAATCAGAAGTATCAACTCCTATTCAAAACTTGTCATTTGCTTTTGTGCCATTCATGAAGGCTGTTTTGGAAGAATCTGTTTTATTTTCTGGTGGTAAGCATAGGAACATAGATGCAATGGAATGATGTTTTTCATTTGAGGCTGAATCTTTCCTTGTTCATTGACTTGCTACTACTAAACTTCTAATGCATGCTGGGAGGTACCTGTTTCTTTGGTTCGGTTTGAAACGTTTAGTTATGCTCATGCGGAAATACTTCTATCAATATCTCTTGTTTATTGTGGAAGAGAACTCATGGGTCTGTACTTTTCAGGAATTGGATGGAAATCATGGAAAAAACGTTGGTTCATACTCACACGGACATCATTAGTTTTCTTCAAGAGTGATCCTGTTAGTATCTCTTGCCTTAAACTACCTTTTTTTATTTGAAGAATGCAAGAAATAATTGGATGGGTTAGACCACAACTATAACTTAATCTGAAAAGAGATAACGATGATTTCTAACACCTGGTGATTGGATTCGTTCTCGGAAAAAGTTCAGTCTGAACAAAATGTTAAAGTATTGTGCTAGACTTCTGAAACCGCTTCAGTAATGTGCTTACGAACTTGGTAGGTTAGAACTAGGGTTCTTCTGTCGACATTGCCCTCTTGGTTGGCGAGTAGCCTGCAATCCTACTTTCCTACTTAATCCAATTTTTTATTGCATCTCTTCATGTACTCATAAACTAACATCATGCGTGTGCTGAATAACAGACTGATTATTGATTCTGCTCTTTGTTCTCTTTGTAAGTCAAGCTCTGCTCTATGGCCCTGTTTGGCACAGCTCCAGCTCCAAGATACATGCTGGATTTTGAGTTTATATAAGATAAAATAAAATGTTTTATATTTTTCTTCTTAGTTCAAAATAAAAACAGAATGGCCCAACCAAAGATCCTTATTCCTTATTCCGTCCACAATTTCTTGGAGCAGCTCAAGAAGTCCACAGATTTTCTAGTGCTGGAACTATGCCAAATGATGTTACCATATTCTGAATTTCTTTTTCCGTGTATTGTGCTTGTTCCTTAACATGGATGTATACGATTTTTGATATGATAGAAATGCATATTCATTACATCAAATGTCTAGTTATTGGGAATGGTAAAGAATGCGCTATGGCAGACTTGATAGTGCAGCATGCCACGATGTGGATTTGTTTATTGGGTTACCCACTATGTTAACTAATTAGATAAAGAAGTTTCTTTGCAATGATTTGGATTCTATTGATCAATTTCTGTCTTTCTGATTGTTACGCAACCTCTCAATGTAAGTAATGAGGAGATGATCATTGATAGAGGAAAACAAATGTAAAGGGTCATCTCATTCTTGTCTCTTTTCTGAATCCACCACCGCGCTCACCTCGCCCAGCTGGCCCTGAGGCCTGTTGTCCATTATAATTAAGCCCTTCGTTCCAATTCCAATCTAGCCCATACCATAACACAACATTCTTAGCGGTGTCAAGCAACTTATTCTTATCCCTTCATTGTTTAAGTAGAACTGTCTAATGGCGGCTTACTTCTCCCCTCTTTCTATTTCAATTGGTCAATTTGTATCTTGTTTAAGCACACCTTACTTCATTTGACAAGTACTAACCATTTGCTTGAATTGTAGAACACCTTGCCCCAGAGAGGTGGTGAAGGGAATGTGACTCTAGGAGGGATTGACTTGAACAATTCTGGGAGGTATTTATCTCATCCTTGTATTCTTTTTTTATCTTTCCTTTTTTATTGGGGTTATTACATTTCATTAAATATCACTTCCAATTTGCAGTGTGGTAGTAAGAGAAGACAAGAAGTTGTTGACTGTCCTTTTTCCAGATGGCCGTGATGGTCGTGCCTTCACCCTTAAGGTATTTTGTCCCTCTTTTAACTTAATAATTAGGTTCCTCTGATATTAAATGAGTTTACACAAAACATATGTTCATGTTTTTTTATCTTATCAAAACTTACTTTTTCTAATACAGGCAGAAACCTCGGAGGATTTATTTGAATGGAAAACAGCATTAGAAGAAGCGCTGGCACAGGCTCCAAATGCGGCCCTTGTGATGGGACATAATGGCATATTTCGTAATGACACGCTTATTCCGTCCACAATTTCTTGGAGCAGCTCAAGAAGTCCACAGATTTTCTAGTGCTGGAACTATGCCAAATGATGTTACCATATTCTGAATTTCTTTTTCCGTGTATTGTGCTTGTTCCTTAACATGGATGTATACGATTTTTGATATGATAGAAATGCATATTCATTACATCAAATGTCTAGTTATTGGGAATGGTAAAGAATGCGCTATGGCAGACTTGATAGTGCAGCATGCCACGATGTGGATTTGTTTATTGGGTTACCCACTATGTTAACTAATTAGATAAAGAAGTTTCTTTGCAATGATTTGGATTCTATTGATCAATTTCTGTCTTTCTGATTGTTACGCAACCTCTCAATGTAAGTAATGAGGAGATGATCATTGATAGAGGAAAACAAATGTAAAGGGTCATCTCATTCTTGTCTCTTTTCTGAATCCACCACCGCGCTCACCTCGCCCAGCTGGCCCTGAGGCCTGTTGTCCATTATAATTAAGCCCTTCGTTCCAATTCCAATCTAGCCCATACCATAACACAACATTCTTAGCGGTGTCAAGCAACTTATTCTTATCCCTTCATTGTTTAAGTAGAACTGTCTAATGGCGGCTTACTTCTCCCCTCTTTCTATTTCAATTGGTCAATTTGTATCTTGTTTAAGCACACCTTACTTCATTTGACAAGTACTAACCATTTGCTTGAATTGTAGAACACCTTGCCCCAGAGAGGTGGTGAAGGGAATGTGACTCTAGGAGGGATTGACTTGAACAATTCTGGGAGGTATTTATCTCATCCTTGTATTCTTTTTTTATCTTTCCTTTTTTATTGGGGTTATTACATTTCATTAAATATCACTTCCAATTTGCAGTGTGGTAGTAAGAGAAGACAAGAAGTTGTTGACTGTCCTTTTTCCAGATGGCCGTGATGGTCGTGCCTTCACCCTTAAGGTATTTTGTCCCTCTTTTAACTTAATAATTAGGTTCCTCTGATATTAAATGAGTTTACACAAAACATATGTTCATGTTTTTTTATCTTATCAAAACTTACTTTTTCTAATACAGGCAGAAACCTCGGAGGATTTATTTGAATGGAAAACAGCATTAGAAGAAGCGCTGGCACAGGCTCCAAATGCGGCCCTTGTGATGGGACATAATGGCATATTTCGTAATGACACGGCTGACACATTTGAAGGGGCCGTTCCAAATTGTTGGTCTCTTTATGCTGTTTCACTTTGCTGCCTCTCAACCTTCATGATTTTCATTATTTAATGATGCATTATTTTCGGCAGGGAGGGAGAAGAGGCCAACCAAGTCATTGGTAACAGGCAGGCCAATTCTGCTTGCACTTGAAGATATTGATGGCAGCCCTTCTTTCTTAGAGAAAGCTCTGCGGTTTCTTGAAAAACATGGTGGGGGCAAAAACATAGTTTCTTTAGGCCTGAATCCTACAGTGTTGTTTCGTTGATTACCTTAATATGAATTTAATTAACTCTCTAAATCTTCTGTTGCAGGGATAAAAGTGGAAGGAATTTTGCGTCAGGCTGCAGACGTCGAAGAAGTTGACCGGAGGTTGCAGGAATACGAGCAAGGTGGACTCATTTCCTTCGAATAGTATTAATAAGTATTCGATGTTGGTGTAGTGTCCTTGTATTGATCAAACTGTATATAATTTTGATTCTATACCAGGAAGGACCGAGTTTTCAGCAGACGAGGATGCTCACATTATTGGTGACTGTGTAAAGGTACCTTTGTCGTACCTATATTGTGTTTTTTTTTTTGGAGCTTCACAGATCATTAATAGTTGTTTTCTCACTAACTAATACTGTTTGGACATCTCTGGCAGCATGTTCTCCGAGAGCTTCCATCATCCCCGGTGCCTGCTTCGTGCTGTACGGCATTATTGGAATCGTTTCGTAAGTATGCTGTTTGAGTTTAGCCCAGATTGTTGTTTATTAGTGATCATAAGGGCTCTATGTTATGATGCAGCCAAGACACAATATGTATCCTATTTTTTTTTTCAACGTTTTCTATGCGGCTAATTGTGCCTATTCTGTTCTACTTGCATAGGGCTGGAGACCAAGGAGGCCAGGATAAACGCTATGCGCTCAGCAATATCTGAGACTTTTCCTGAGCCCAATCGGCGGTTGCTACAAAGGTTAGTTTTATGTTTTTCAATAACTCACAATATTTTTTCACCAAATCTGCTGGTTGTACTTTTCTTTTTTATATTCTTTTATTAATGATGTTCAATATGTTAAGTCCTCATTGAAACACTTTATTTTTGCAAAAGCACATTCCTTAAAGTTGTAATGTTTCCGTTACTGCAGAATCTTGAAAATGATGCACACTGTTGCATCTCACACTTCTGAAAATCGAATGACTGCATCAGCGGTTGCTGCCTGTATGGCACCTCTTCTGTTGCGTCCACTTCTGGCTGGTGAATGTGAGATGGATGAGGTATTTGATATGGATGGTGACGACTCTGCTCAGCTTCTTGCTGCCGCAAATGCTGCTAACAGCGCTCAAGGCATTGTCACAACACTCCTAGAGGAATATGAGAGCATATTTGATGTAAGATTCTTTCATCTACAGCAGCATTGCCTCTTAGGACTCAATATTTTCCTTGTAACAGTTGTCTTTGTTCCATTTGATCACATATTTTGTCAGTCTTGCGTTGCAATTTTACATGAGAACTAGTAAAAGAGCTTCAATATGTTAATCATGATTTTATACTTTTATTACAGGATGAGCACCTTAGATGTTCTTTGTCACCTGAGTCTCAAATTGAAGATAGTGGTACTGAAGCATCAACTGATGATGGGAATTTGGATGCCAAGGGCAATGGATTTCATGATGCAGAAAATGATGTAGATCAAGAAATGGAAGATGACAATGGTGCAGAACGTATACTTAGTGGAAAATTGAGTGAGAGCAGTGGATATGCTGGCAGTGACCTCTATGACTATAAGGTTTTATTTTTTGTGCTTCATTCTTGTAGTTTTTATAACATTGATGTTTGCTGTTATTATTATTAGTATATTACTGAGTCTTTGGCAATTTAATGTTGTGCAAAATGATACAACACGCTGGCATATTAAGGGTCCTTTTGGTGCTGAGAAACTGCTGTTAACATTTAGGAGTTTAGACGCAATTTTATTGGTCTTTTTTGTTGCATTTTGGATATACAGCCATGATGAACGCTTCTATAAAGAAAGGCTTGTCAAATTTCTGCTTGGCATCCATCATCTGTTTTGGTTCCAAAATTCTCTTGCGTTGAGTTAGATTGCTAGGTTTTGTTATAGGAAGTCCAAATACTGTATAATATTTGATGCTGTATTTGGTAACATCCTTGTTTTCATGCTGTATTTTCTCTATGGCTTACTGTACTTTTCCTGATTGAACAACAGGCTGTAAATGTCGACGAGTCAGATGCTGAACGCAAGGTAGAAGTGTTGGAAGGAAATGTGGATCTGAGGAAAGTACAAAATAGTCGTTCAGCTGAAAATGGTTCAGCTAATGTGGACACATTACTTTGTGAAAACAACCCTTCTAATCAAACACCCGGTCACGAGACTCCTTTGTCTATGGGGGAGATCCTTTCTTCTTTTGATCCTGGAATTTCCGTACCTAGTCAAAGTTCTGAACATTCTGTAGAGAGACAGTCGAACAAAATTAATGGATCTCAACCTCACGTGAAGCGCAGTAACTTTTGGGGACGGAATAATGTAAGCAATGAATCAGTTTACCTTTTGTGTCTATGCTTTTTTTTTTGTTGCTATTTTGTAGTATGAGTAATGTCTTGCTGAGTCACTTTCTGGCTCACTGAATTCCTTATTGTCCATGGAGTTGGTTATAACAATCTGCAGTGGCATTCAATGTTCTGATTCATATGCATGATTCATGCAGGCCAGAAGGAGCCAACATTCAGAATCAGTTGATTCATCTGGCGAAGAAGAGTAAGCTCTTCGCTGCTAAAAGCACTTACCACACGTGTTCGCATTATTTTTTAGTGGATTTGGTGTTCGTTTATCGCTGTAACTATGATATAATTTACATTGCATGTCAGCATTTTATACAACCATTTATTACAGTTCTCGTCTTGTGGCATTTATTATCCCAGCTTACTAGGATTGTTCAACTGCGGCTTAGATGAAACCAGTCTCAAACCAGCCACCTCCTCTTTGCATTGTGCGTGAACTGTAACAAGAGGGATCGCTCTTTACGCAGACTAAATAATCAGCGCTGCTAGTTTGAATGGTTTTCAATCTGAAGCCGGAGTGGATAAAACTACTGCTATTAGAAATATGGAGTATACTTTGCTTTTGAAGGTTATTTTATTTGTTTTTTGATGACGTTTCCATAACTAATTGAGAAATTTTCCAACAGTGTGCACTTTTCTTTTGGTAGTTTAAGGTTCTTTTCTCCAATGCACATACTAGAAAACATCGTATTTACTTTACTACACAAACAACGTTTCAGGCTTGCTATTCAAAGGCTTGAGATTGCAAAGAATGATCTGCAAAACAGAATTGCCAAAGAGGTAGGTGAAGAAACTGCCCATGTATGAATTTACCTTGATCTATAGCTTCCTGTAATCTAATAGAATGCGCCTCTCAGGCTAGGGGCAATGCAATTCTACAGGCGAGTTTGGAAAGAAGAAAACAAGCACTTCATGAGCGCCGTTTAGCCCTGGAACAGGATGTATGCTTCATTTTCCTTGCCTTGTCATATTTTGCATCGCTATGCTTCATTATGCTTTTTGGATGAAAGTATATTTAGTTCCCTCAACCCCATGGTTAGGTCCTGTTTACCTTGAACTCAACCAGCAGGAATGGTTCAGGCTGAGGTTTTGTGTTTCTATGTAAAATTGGGAACTTATAGGGTATGAGCCTTGTCACTTGAGTGTTGGTATCATATGCTAGTTATGTTCGTGGTTGCTTTATGGAAGGCTTGAATCGGACACACCTTGAAAGTTGAGGGGTAAAAAGCATTTACCCATACAAGATTCAAGGCCATAACTGAACAGTCCAAAAGTTGAGGGTCCAAAATTTTCATTTCTCCTTTATCTTTTTGGTGTCCTGTTACTGTTGAGTAGTTCAAGTACATAGATGGGATGATTGTTCTCTGTTGAATAGTTCAAGGCATATGGATGGTGGGATGAGTGTTCTAATAGCAGTTTCTACTACAGTTACATGGGATGCTTGTTCTCTGTTGAATAGTTCAAGGCATATGGATGTTGGGATCATTGTTATAATAGCATTTCTACAACTGTTCATAACTACAGGTATCCAGGTTGCAAGAACAGCTACAAGCCGAGAGGAATCTTCGAGCTGCCCTGGAGGTTGGCTTGAGCATGTCTTCCGGACAGTTTTCAAGTGCACGATCTATGGACTTGAAGGTACCTTATTACCTTCAAACTAGCACCACATTTGCTGGATTTATTTTATGGAGTCTCATTTTTTTGTCCCTGTTTTACCTTAGACAAGGGCAGAACTGGAGGAGATTGCTCTTGCTGAAGCTGATGTTGCAAGGTTAAAACAGAAGGTTGCAGAGCTTCACCTCCAACTCAATCAACAGCGTCAACACCAATATGGATCTGCAGTGGACGCAGACGATCGTCATCACCGTCTTCCTGGCCATTTCTCGCAGCAGTAAGATACAGATTCTGTTTGTAAGTACTTTGTGGATAGGACTGGATTAGCTAGTGGTTGGCTCATTAAAGCGTGGTTCGTTAAGGCTTGCCTAAATAACGAGCTGAAAAGAGGGCTTGGCTCAGTTCATTAAAGAGCTCAAACTGGCTGGTTTTGCTTGAGCCCAGCATAATTTATATTTAGCTCAAGAACACATGTATCATACTTTCAACTATGTTTCAACCTTCAAAGATACTCCCTCTGTTCTTTTATTGATGATGCCCATTAGCTCAAATTTGAGCTAATGGGCATCATTGATAAAGAATGGAGGGAGTAGTTTTTACTATGTTTGGCTTATGGCCAACAATTTAGATATGACCGAACATAATAGTAGAATCCCATGGGTAGAATCATACATTCAAGTTAGAGGTTGAGATCATCGTATATATCGATCCGAGCTATGGAGCAGCTCACAAGCTAGCTCTCTAAGAAAATGACCTAAAAAATAGCTCTGCTTGGTTTGTCTAAAAAGAAGGTGCTAGCTGAATCAAACTGATCCGAGCCTGTGAATGAGGCGAACTAGCTTGCGATCATTGAGTTTTTTTGCCAGCCCTATTTCTGGATCTCCAATGGTGTGTTTTTGGTCTTGCAACTGCCCAAATCAAATGGGGACCTGTCAATAGTTCTGTACTCTTATGCCATCCAGGAAAAGTAATTTTTAGTTATTGCTGAATCATGTTATGTGACTGTATCTGGTTGCAAGTTGTAGCACTGATTTTATTTTAGACTCATAGACCTGGAATAGATTACTTTATTTTTCCTCAAAAACACAGGAGCGCTTCATTAATAGTCCAATGATTACTTTTGCATTTATAATTAATAGTCCAATGATTCTAGAATGTGGTTTGAGTTTTAGTATTCTCCTTGTATGTTTTTCTTATTTTGACATGATAGTTTGTTCCTGCCAGGAACTTTGTTCAACAAGGCTTTGACATGAACCTTGCTTTCTGTAATCAAGAAAAGCAGAGAAACGAGGTATGCTAATACATTCTCTTTACACTTTATATTCTCGGTGAGAGTGCTGCAACCTTTTGAAATTTCAAGTCGTACAGCATGGCCTTTTATCCTCATGCATGATTCAGATGCAGTGTTGAAATACTATTTACTACTACTATCCCAAAATAAGTTAATTTCTTGAGTTGGTTAAAGGCAATCTAAATTAAGTTTGACCAATTTTATGAAGAAAAGTTCCAAGTTACCAAAATCTTCGAGATCAAATAAGTACATCATGAAAATATGATTCCTGATGGATTTATTAATACTGCATTGGTGGCATAAATTTGTGCTAGCTATCATGGACTAATGACATGAAAAAGAATCGGGAGGGAGTACATCGTGTGACTTGTGGTTCATACTGCTGTGTCGTTTAATGTGATAAGAAGTTATCAAGAGATTCAAGAGACATGACGTATACTAGAAATGAAACTGGTTATGTGTTGTGTCATTAGAATCTGATGGCAAGTTGGTAGATGATGCTGCATCCACCAATATTTACGATGGATCATGTTTACAGGAGAGTTCGGTAGATTCATCACAATGGAGAAACATCAAGCAGCACGTGCTACCTTATGGTTCGTCAAGGCCGCTCACCCGTAAGCTCTCGTTTGATGTATCTTCAAGTGAATCCAGAGGCACGGAAGCCTCAACAAGCATGTCAACAGAGAACACTTCTGTGACCATCAATGTTCCAAAGTTAGCTGAGGTTAGGGAAATCATAGCTCTTTTTTAAATATATACTGCTAAAAAAATGCAAAACTCATATTTTTGCATGACAGGGCATGGAGTATGGGAGGCAACCAATGGTGGCATCATCCACTTTGGTAGAATTAACAACTAGACTAGATTTCTTTAAAGAGCGGAGGTCACAACTAATGGAACAGCTCCATAGTCTTGACTTAGGGCATGGATCTGCCACTCAGGGTTTTCCATACAAGCCACCCTCTCCTTGGAACAACCCAAGGTAGGATGATCATTCAATTCGATGACTGTATATTCTTGGTAGTGGTTCTTCTCTCGTCTTCTGCCTTTGTGAGTGTAAATTTATTTTGTTCTTCGATATGGTTTTGTTGTTTTGTTGTTGCACCAGAATAGCTTCTGTGTGGGTTTTGTATGTAATGTGTCACTACATGTATATGTATTTTATGTGTTATTATAGATACTTCATAGGTTGACTCCTTGTATGGCCGGTTCATTCACACTAGCGCAAAAAGATGTGGAAAACAGGGATTAAATGAGAATCCATTATGAGTTTATAAATAATCGGTTGAAGCCTTGAAGCTGATTTAACCATCCCAGTTAATCATCGCTGTTACTTTTTGGCACCTCTTCCGGTCAAATTTTGTTGATATTTCAGACGAGATTGAACGTGATTCTGCTGTACTTTGCTGTTTGAAACGTAAAGAGAGGAAGTTGTACGTGGTCTTGTCACTAATCATTTTTGGACGTGTTCACGTACTTGCATTACTGATGTACTCTATGAGATGGGTTTCGGTGACTGAGATTTTCTGGTGAATAGTCTGGCTACTTGATATTTCAGATAAACAGTTCGAATGCTTTGTTTAAATTTGAAATTTAATGTTTAGGATGAATATTTGGGCAACTGCCCGCAATGTAGGAAAACACAACGTGATCGTCATATCAGTATTTGATGTTACATTCCAGATCGTCCCAAGTCCCAAGTTTAGCAAGTTCATGGCATTTCAACGTTGCTGTTGTGGAGAATTCATTTGGCAACTATTGCCCCCTTTGTCCCAGTGAGCAGCCGGATGTTTGGCCAAGGCACGCTTGCCTCATGCTTTAAAAGGGAAAAGTCTACTTTGTTCCCTCCAAACAATTTATTTTGTCCATTTCACACCCTAAACCAAATGATGACTCACTTTACTCTCTCAATTCCATTTGGTGCAAAATACATTCTATCGAGGTTTGTCTTTTTTGTTTCTTGTCCTACAAGTGGAATTTGAAGCTCAAATTTTACATGATGACAACACTCACGACAACCTATGTTAAATTAATTATGACATTTTTTTGATACAGTTTCCATAGTTTATTTACAATTACCTATATATGCATAGAAATAATATCATGAAAATAATTAAATTTTATTTTAACATATATTATTGTGGAAATTATCATCATGCAAAATTTAAACTTCAAATTTCACTTGTAGGCTGACAAACAAAAAAGACAAACTTTAATAAGATGTATATTGCACCGATTTAAATTAGGGAGTAAAATGAGCCATCATTTTGTTTAGGGTGTGAAATGGACAAACTAATTTATTTGAGGGAGTAAAAATTTTCCTTTTAAAAGATCAGACAAAAAAAATTCAGGGAAACACAGTGGCCTTCACCCCTCCTGAATTTAAAGCCAACGTGCTTCGCTCGAGTAGTATGTGTGCATATGGCTTTTCCTACGGAAAGCTTTACTATCCAGGCTGAAGCATTTATGAACAACATGAAATCTGTTGGGGGCAAAATTGTCCAGTTTAGTGAATCCAGTAACTCCCGTTAGAAAATGGACTGTACTCGTACAGTCGTACTACCGGAAAAACAAAACAATGATGACCTGCGCCTCATGTAAGCGATTTACATCTCTGAACTGTCTTTACAAATTTTCTCCGTAGGCTGGTTCTTCAAGTCAGCATCTACACTACCATCAGTGATTTCTATATGCATGTATTTATGCATAGCTTGGCATTGCTGAGCTATGCTACACTCTGCAATGTAATATAGCAGCTGTAGTAAGGCAGCTGCGTGAAAGCGGTTTGCTAACTGTTTGCCAAACAACTATTTGATGAAAAAATACTGTGAACCTGCTTATTGAAATGCACCGATACCCAATAGAGCCTTATTTGTACATGAGAGCCAGTTGAATTCATCAGAGTTTGTAAGGGCTTGACCTTCCGGGTGGCTTCTATAGAAGCTGCTCTCATGCATTGCAGTCTGGTGTGGACAAATCAGTGTGCAAGTAGCAAGTAGAGTCACCAAAAGCTGTGGGCAGCACCATATTTCGACAGTTCTACACTGATATCCATGTCAGTGGCAACGGTAGCTCTCGAGTTTCAATTTGTTTTCAGAAGTCTAGCTTTTCTTCTTGGAAGGCTTTGAATACAAAATCTCTGAAGCGTCTTGAGTACTGTTTTGGGTCTACAGCTGAGATAGAGGTTGGGTCGTACTGGAAAGATTTATATGCATGCTCAAGCTTTTTGCTAATATCGTAATCTTGAAGAATGTCTATAATTCCAAAGTACAATATAACATCGTAGAACTCCCCAGTAGGCTCTCCCATTATCTGCAACTCACATTCAGTCTTTCGTACTGTCAATTCAGCTCTTGTTGGCATGTTTGACCCAAGTTTTATCTTGGCTAACCTGTGCAAACAGCCTTTGTTATCTGACAATATCATCGGAAGGCATTAATGCAGCAAAAGGCACCTCTATCTGATGAAAAGTGAAGAAGAAGATATTGGAAATAATGAATGGTAGGATACTTGTTCTTGACAGACATTTTTATTTTCATGTTTCTTTATACGAGTTGCTACCTAGTATTAGCTGTTACGATAATAGCCAATAACATAGAAAATGACCTAATTCAGCCAGCAAACATTAAGGGAATAAATGTTTTGGGTTAATAAGATATGAATTTAGCATGGGTGGTCCATGGTGGATCTCCCAAGTAGAAAGAGACACTTAAGAATTAGAATTAACCACCGAGGAACCAAAGTTTACCAGCGCTGCTGCAGCTGATAATTGTTTGAATCTGTATCATGTTTCACCTATGCGAAAGAAAAATCAAGTGCCTTGGTTTACCTGCTTGGGTCAGTATCTCCTCTAGACAGGCAAGGTGATGACCCTCTGCTGCTGTCACTATCAAATGAACCTTCAAACAATGTACATTGTAAGGTATACAGTTATTGTGTAAAAGATCATTAAAATGGTCTAGTTATTCAACCAACCTCCTGTCAATAGCCTATCCCTCTTATCCCTAAAATGTACACCGACCAATAGACTGTAGTCCATGATATTTTCCTGCTCAAGAAACTCGCAGTCCCTGTCAACTTGTCTGATTGGACAAATTTAAAATTCACATTAGCACGAGTAAAGTGAGGTGATTTTTTTTATCACATACAGTCTCACTCACCTTTGAAACTCTTGATACCATGGTTTTTGTAATCGAAATATAAAGTTAAGATCGAGATCCTTCAAAGTAGTGTACTCATCGATCTCTGTCTGTGGCTTGTCAGTTGTACGCCCAAGGGATGAACCTTTTAGGTCAAATCGCCTATGAATGGAGTAATCGGAACAGAACAAATTTCCCATTATGACGAAACGAACCTGGGTGATGGTACAAGAGCCAACTGATAATCAGGCATGACAAATAAACGTGGGAAGACTATATTTACGAGTCATCATAGTCCATGGAATTTTTTTTTAAAAAAGTTAATTGCTGACCTTCTTTTGATTGGCTCCAGCTAGTTTAACACAGTGAAGACCAAAAAACTTGGTGACTAGAGTATTCTCAAATGCTCGTACATGATTATAGTAAGCTCGAAGCATCTTCAGAAATATCTATATGGTAACAGTAGTTAGTTAATTAAAACCACTGGTCATTCTAAAGTTGATAAAAGAAAAAAAAACAAATTGGGCAAGATTACGTGCAGACCTTTACTTCCGATTTCTTCATTGTCTTTATCATGTACTGGTCATTGCTTGTGAGATAAAAGAAGCTTCCACTCTTACCAGGAGATGAGAGCTCCCGGAGAGCTTGGTCTCCACAAAGGGATAACATATAGTCTGCTGCATCGACTTTGAACAACTTGCGTAGTGTCCTGTGATTCATTTTGAGAGCAAATTGTTTGTTGAAGTCGAGCATGCATGCTACCATAATGAAATTGCTATGTACATATTGAAAATGGGAGTGACGCCCAACCGGAATACTTGAGGACAATAATCTTTCCACTTGAAATCGCAAGAACTGTGTGGAGGGGTGTATTTTGAGCCTTCTGGAGGGAATCTTGTCCATACTTTCTCCTTTGGATCGAATGCTGATGATTTAAGATCAAGCGTAATTGGACCTTGCTTTCCTACCGCGTGCCTGTCATGAAGGCAAGATAATTATGACAAAATGTATTTATTTTCATATGTTACAAGGTATATGTAGGTAAGATATCTCTGTCTATCCATAACTAAAATATGTTATGCTACTTTCAGATGTTACAATGTACACTGCCAAAGGACTTATCCCAATCCACTACCCACTGCTATTAGTTGAAATGACAAATAAATAGACAAGCTTTCCAAGTTTCTTGCTGTCCATATGAGAGATCTCAAATAAGTCTCCTATTGTCTGGATCTTCTCCTGTAGTGCTAAGGGAAAAGTATCACTTGTCCTGTATATATGAATGGGAAATGGAGCATCTGCATTCCCAATGTTGATGGAAAATAGCTCTCCAGGCATGACCATCCAACCAAAATCGTGTCAAGCCCTGAACAGCTGTATGTATGCATTCCTGCGTGTTGATTTTCTGCGAAAGACATGTTATGTTTATCGCCCCAGAGAACACAGCTTTATGCATGTTATCACTCGTGCCCTTTGAATATAATGGTATTATTATAGGTCTCAATCTTTCAAGATATGGCATTAGCCATTAGGCGGTCATCTCAAAATCTTGAAAGCGAGGGAAACAAACCATTCAGCAACCAGCAATTGTCGACGGACCCAACCTTTTCCATTAAGCAATCAAGTTCTCATGCAAAAAGGGAAAATTTTTAGATAACCATAGAACCACCGTGATCTTTCCAGTCTCATACAGCTATCTATATTCTCCCGTACGGAAATGGCATGACACGAGATGCAATGGCCAACAAATTAGCATGCATAGCACAAACAGATCCCATCAATTAAACAACTCCAGCATTGCAAATGTTTCACCAAGCCACATTAATCAATAATCAATACTGGGTGCCTGGGTGGGGAGAGACGAGATAACCACACGAATTATCTCAATTTCTGAATAAGAGGAAGGTCAGCAAGAATTTAGGGGCTGATATGAAACAGACCTGATGCCGAGCTGCAGGTTGAGCATAAGCTCGTAGTTCTTGTGGCCCTTGGCGATGGTCTCGCCCTGCCGCCGCGCCCCGCGCGACCCGCCGCTTGCG
>LAPY01000370.1:172472-186844 GCA_000970635.1 Eragrostis tef | reverse complement strand
CGCCGGGCCGAGCGGCCCCGCCGCTGCGACCATGGCGGCCGCGAGGAGTATGACGGCCTTGGATGCCATTTGTCGGGGTGCGAACCGGTAGCAGCGCGACACGGCTGAGAAACACCTTTGGCCACTCGCCCGGCTCCTTGCTTGTTTAAGGAAGGAGGGCCTATTTATAGATCGACTCGATCGTAAAAGCGAGCTGCTGTTTTTACTCAAGTTTATACTAACTTCACTGGATCGAGCACCTTTTACTGCTAACTGCTCAAGTTTGACTGTACCTCAATTGGTGGTTGATGGGGAACTATCCAGTGTGTATAGCACAAAATACAGGCATGATGGTCAAGAACTTTGGGATGGATTCGTTATGCTTTTATGAAGCAGACTCGGAGACTTTGTGTCTGTGGTTGCTACAAAAGCCGCGTTTGGCGCACGGCTCACGGGCTTGGTGGCTAAGAGCTGGTGAAATTGTTAATCAAAGAAAGAAAGAAAAAAAAGGATACATAGTAGGATGAGCCATGTCGGCAGTAGTTTAGTAGTACACCAAGATCAGTAGAACAGGTAGTCGATCTAGGCATCTGCAAATGCTACCTGATCAGTAATAGTTTAGTACTACACCTAAACCTGTCCAGCTAGCTGATCTAGGCAAAGCATATGCTGCTATAAGAAAAACTGTTATTGGCGTGCATGATCAGACTGAGCTGAGCTGAACTGATGCTGGCATTTTGTTTGTTCCTTTCTTGCCACTGCTAGCATCCAAGCTGTCAAGGATGGATCAGACAAAAAAAAAAGAAGTGCTCCACTGGGGGTTGAGTGGGGGGTCCTCTCCACTACAGCACTTTGTGCGCTGCTATCTAGAACTCGTGACTGGCTTTTCATTGGAGTTCCTGTGTGCAGGAATGCTTCTTTTTTTTCTAGTGTCCATTGAGCCTTTTCAGGCGTGCCCGTGACGACGGGGCCGTCCATGATGATGCCTGTGGGGCGCTTTGCCAACATGATCAGTTCACAGAATCAGAGTCCTTGCTTGCTCCATTCAGATTCAGTGGCGTCACAGCCATGGCTTCTAGCTTCCTGCACCCAGCAGCCATGAACAGTGGCGGGAAACCTGTATTCGTGTGCTTCCAACCCTTCCAGGGTCATCCAGATCCAATTACTGTATGTATGTACTGTCTGTACCGTGGGTGAGCCGGCGAGGTTGTCCTTCGAGACAACTGTCTGTCTGTCCTCGGTTCGTTCGTTCTATGCTGATTTCTGAGAGAATTTTCCCTCCCAATTTTGAACAGGGCTGTATTTCGTGCTTAATGGGCCAACGATTATTTGTGGGCTTATCCTAGCACTACGGAATGAAAGCCCATGGCCGACAAAATTTAGATGTCTGGATTTAGCCCATCAGCCCAAAGGCAAACTAGAGGTCCAAAACCCCAACCTGTATGCTGCAGACAATGCATCCCATTCGTTGAAACAAGTTCTGCTTAAAAAAAAAAAATCGTTGAAACAAGTTGCCGCTTCACCCGGCCCTTTGAAACTTTTTTGTTTTGTTTTGCGAGAAGGCCCTTTCAAACTTTGCTCAAAAAAGAAAAAAGTGACCCTTTCACCGATACATACTATATTTGCAAATATCCAAGCACACCAAAAAAAAAAACTCGCAATGTCAGCAGAAACCAATAAGAGTTCCAGGGTTCAAAAAAGTTTTCCAAATTGCACCATGCATTCCGAAGAAAAAGGGATCCAAATTCTCGTAGTAAAAACGATGAACCGCCTGATATATAATAGAAAAAGAATAGCAAATCCATCGTGTCAATACGTACCTATCAGGCATCGTAACTTGTCGACACAAGATCCATCCAATAAATTGATTTGATAGCGTTAGGTTCCTCCCGGACCGGCGTCAGGTAAACGGTCATAAATTCCGATAAGATCAAATCAAATCGAATTCCATCAATGGGAAACCTCCGTCCACACTCAAGCTGGATCAGCCATTGGTTCTCTCCTCCAATCTCTCATCTCGTCCGTGTCTCCCACTCTCGCTGTCCATCCGTCCGTCAATCCGCACGTCCATCGTCTCCCTCTGCTTTGCTTCCCGGGATACGCAAGTCATTCAAATCTTTGCGTGTGTATCTCGTGAAATCCACCAGGGTTTCAGCGCAACGGGCTCACCACCGCGACGCCGTGCTCGATGGAGAAGAAAAGTTACCCGCGGTTCTTCCGTGGCGACCAACGCTGTGGCCAGGAACGAGGAGTAGGAAGAGCTTAGCAGCACGTCGCTGCCCAAGGAGACAAAGCAATGCGTTTAGATACGCATGCATGGCCTGCGCTTTGCTTACACCTGGACACCGACGCATCAACAACCAATATACATGAGTGTTGCGAGTCGCGGTCATCTATAGTTTCTATAGGAACCGTGACATAATCGTGTTGGGCTTTGTCCTTTGTCCCTTTACAGACGCATCTTTCCTCAAGTTGTTAATAGTCGTTTGTCCGCCGCTAATCAACTCACAATGCAAATTGTAGTCTTTCTTAGCTAGGCACCCTAACAAGAGCCTGCCAAACGCAAGTGCGTGCTTGCCCTCCTGCTCCGGCCGGCCACCAGCCGGCTGCCTACAGCATATCGCCTGCAGATTCTCGTTCATTCGCGCGTTCCCCTGTTCACTCCCGCCAACTCCAAGTCCAGGTCCAACTCATCACTCCATGACGAGGATGATGCATGAGGCCATGGTAATTAACTGAATGGGAGCCGTTCCGTGCCTCTGAATCTCAGACCAACCATCACAGTCGATCGATCGAGCTCGTACCTGATGGCTCCATTAATTACAGACTTTTACAGTAGCCGATTAGTTACTTTCTCTTAAGCTAAGCTACGTGGATAAACGAAACAGGAAATCAACTGTAAGATGCAATCGCACAATTCCCTGGGACATGGGATGAGTGCTCGCCGTCATCGATCGGCAGAGACGTGCTCCGTGCACTGCTATATCTGTTGCTGGTTTGCGAACGATCCACATGGACATGCCGAGGTTTGCTGTCGTATGGCCTGCAAACTGACCGTGCAACAGCCACTGGTTTGTCAACGACGAGTTCGCTTTCCCCGTACCCCATGGGAAGCTTGGCAGTAAAACTGGCCACGAACAGGCGACGCGACTTGTGTGACACACTCTCCACGTATGCAAGCGCGCGCAGGGACTAGGAGTAGTATTATATTGCGTGTCAGCAGCAAAGGGATTTGAGACTAGAGGTCGCCACTCTCAGAGGCATAAGTGGCCCGACAGGGTTTGCACGGAAGCAAAGCTTGACAACCTCTCTGGTCCTACCATACCATATTCATCTCTCTAATATGATTTGAGACCAGGACACTGCCTGGAAGCTTGTCTAGCGCATCACCAGCTGCAGCTGCATGCTTCTTCTCTCCACGCTGCACCCGATCTCCCTCCAGCTCCAAAGCACATCGATTGGTTACCTGCTCCAACGCTCCACACACTCTCTCTCTCTCTCTCTCTCTCTCTCTCTCTCTCTCTCTCTCTCTGAGCTTCCTGTGTATATAAAAAGGGAGGTCTTCTTCTTCCTCCTCACCATGACACCATTCCTTTGAGGATGAGATCAGTGAGAAGGACCACGTTGGAGAAGCAGGGCACGTGCATGCATACGTTCTCCTCTCATCTCCATGGATTGGAGTCCAAGAACTGTATTGCACGTGGTCTCCTTCTCCATCAGGGTCTTCCTCACTTTGCCACGGAACTGCAAGCATCAACCCACCCGCGCGCTCTCCATCAGCAAGGTATGCAACAAGTTGAGTTCATGTTTGAGTACAAATCTACCATGATCTTGTGCCAAATGGCAATACTGCACTGCACATGCTTTGCAAATTTGTTAATTGAGATTCATGACTTTATATGTGCCGCGATGGATTCTTGCCATTCGCCAGTTCGTTACGTCATTCCAAGACGGCGAACAAGGCCCACTTAATTTGCTCCTAAATAATTGAATTATTCTAGAGCCCAATGCAGTCTCCCTTCTCTGTATGAAATCAGATGTGTCCTTTTCCACTTTTCCCTTTCCTTCTTGTTTATGTGCTATACGAATATGACGCAACAGATAGAAAATGTGAAAAACTGCTCGTTGAATCCTGCTTGTCCTTGAATGTGTCAAAATCAAGTTTAAGGCTGGTACAGACGTTGAGAATTGTCGAAATTAAACGATTTTTTCAGAGAATAAGCAAATGTCAGCATATGACGCAAACAGGAGTGCACGCCGAGAAGGAATACATCAGGTCATTGGGTCCCTTATCGTCCAGTTAATTAGTGTGATGCGCTTTACTTTACCGTAGTTTATTACAGTAAACGATTTTTTTTCCTGCAACATGGATGCGTCGGTTGCACGATTTCAGTGAAAGTCATTATCTAGCGGATTGTGCCGGCCTTGTGTGATAGTGTTGGCCATTAACTGCAACTTTGGATTTCAAATAATCGACCCGTGCAATTTTCCTTGCGTACCACACAATTCTTGCATCCCCCCCCCCCCCCCCCGCCCCAGCGCTTCTGTGTATTTCCCTATCCAGTAGGTGTTACATACGTCCGGTATGTTAATACTGATTTACTCCTGTTTGAAAGATTTTGCTTACGAAATTAAAATACTTAAATAATTCGAAAATGCTATGCACTCACATATACTCTAGTCATCAAATGTTCACAAATGACCTTTTAGAGAAACTGTTTAAGTGTACAACTAACTGATAGTGCTAACCCACTAATTTCTTCTGCTTATATCTATTGGTTTGTTCCTCGCAAAAAATATATATATCTACTGGGTTGTCAATTGCTTTGGAGAAAGAAATTCTACTGGTTGTCTTACTGGTTGTCAATCCATGGACTTTTGACATGCGGCTAGGGACAACCGAGGAAATTACATGTCTTTGCTTATGTATATTCACGGTCTTTTGGCATTAGGCTAGGGACATTGTACATAAGTGGTGCCTCTTGACAAGATTACTTTGCAGACACAGCATTTGTAATGCATGGTTCACCCGCTAGGCCATTCCAAGGCTCATTCCTACTGGTTGGATGATCAAGGGCTTTTGGGACGAGGCTAGGGACGTTGGAACTTCGACTAGCCTCTTTGCGTTATCGCTTGGTTGATCCGCTAACCTTCATGGCGGAGAAGGGACAAGGGATGCAATGCAACCAATGGATTTGTGCATGGGTCACCTGAGAAGGATTCCGCACTCGTAAATATGAAAGCAAAGATACACTTAATGTTTGTATCTCAGCGTTTAAATAAAGTTGTATTTGCAAAGATTGCAAAGATACGTAAGCTATGGCATGAGTTCTGCTTCAAATGGTATGCAAAGAGCCAAAGACACCTGCAGTTCTAGCTAGGTGGCTTAGGATTATATGGAGAACATATACATGCTTACCTAATCGATAATGATGGCTGCAAAATTTCATGGATTCAATTCAATGAAATTTTGATTATTTTAGTAGCCACAACTCTCTGTCGAGAATCTGGGTGTTTGATAGTTGAATGCCATGGGGTTTGTATCAGCACATTGCCATTAAAGGTTCGGCGTGCGCGGTGCAATTTCTTAAGTACTCCCTCCATCCTTAAATGTAGGTCTTTCTAACATTCAACAACAGAAATAGTCAATGCCGTCAAAAGACTACTATACCCTTCATTTTTACCTTACGCATCACTCCACCAACCCTCCCCACTGACCACAAAATTTGTCTTATTCTCAAAACGCCCTACATTTAGGAAAAAATTCAAACTCCTAAAACACCCTATAAAAAGGAGGGACGGAGAGAGTAGGTGTTTGTTTCAACGCCTCAGCTGCGGCTTGCCAAACTTTTTTAGCACCTTACCTCACTTGTCGTCCACACTATTTCTTGCCAAACACTTGCCTAGAAGTGTGGCATCAAATTTTTCATCGAACCTTTTGTTGTAGGCACAACGTTGTGTTTCAGACATTCAGATGTCTGACTTGCACCATCAGTAAAGCTTTGCAACAAAGTAGTGAGAAAGCTAGTTATTAACGTCTCTTGTATGATTGTTTTTGGTTGATTCCTAATAACCGCTTGGTGTAATTTAAGTATTGCTACGTAGCTCCGCCTGAGTGATCTAAGGTTTTGTGAAAATGCTTCGATATATAACATTTGAGGGTATTCTGTGAACGCCTCGAATAGGTTTCAAAGGCAGTGATCAAAATGCCTCCAAAAATTCCAAATGTAAACTCCTTCCAATTTATATTTGAAGGCATTTCGAAATTTCCTCAAAGGACATTTAACGCCAAGACCACGAACTTTAAAAATGCCTTCAAATGCAATTGGTGGCCTTTTTTTTTAGAAAAAAAATAGAAGGAAGTTAGAGGATGTCCTGTTGTGACAATAAATAGTGTCCTATATTTTTAATTTATTGTCAAAGGCAGTTAGAGAATGCACATAATATGACATTTTAGCAGGCTCTCCCGGCTTCATGCAAGTGTGTTAAAGTGCGAGAGCTGAAGCCAGAGAGAGCCATACCAAACGGGGGACTTGTTTACATAAGAGAACGACACATGATTTATTATGTTAAGCGCACTTGCAAACATATTTTTCGTTCACGTGTATTCGCAACATATACTACACGCTTTTTCGAGAGATTTTTCTTTTTCTTTTGAAGGGAATGAGAGATTTTCCTTAAATTATATACTCCCTCCGTCCTAAAATATAAAAGATTGTTGACTTTTAGACATTACGTTTGACCATTCGTCTTATTTGAAAAATATATACAACATGATACTAATTGGTTAACAGAGGGGGTTGTCTGTACAAACAAGCTTAAAAAGCGGTACATTCACTTTGAAATTGCACTGCCCTGGCTGTGAAGCCATTTTATCTTTGTATCCGGTCGCAAGCATCGTAGCCATCCTAGCATGGCCATCCTGCCGAGTCAGTTTCCCGAGCAACGAGGAGGAGATGAGCCGGGACTCGAGCCACAGAGCAGACGAAGAAAAAGCAAGGTAGGGCAAGCGCACACGCAAAGGAACGATCGAATCAGAGAGTCAGGTACTGCGTGCAGTGCACTGATCTCCATGCGTGTCTCCCGGGCGACGGAAGAGCAAGAAACCACGCACGGACGAGACGAGAGCCGGGATTGGCGGGCGGCGATCTGACGGAATTTACAGCTGCTCACCAAGATGTACAGCACTAGCTCAGCCTCCTCTGCTGTCTGCACAAACTCGGAATTCAGAAACGTACGCCTCTCCATTTCCATGCACCAAAGCACCAGATGTACTGTGCTGCTTGGCGTCACAACGGGGTTCAGCGCAGTGGAGAAGAAAAGCTTTGGAGATCGACTCCGCTGGCTGACGTGACGGTGGTGCGGGAGGCCTGGATCGAGTCGAGTGGAATGGAAGTGCGTCAACTCTGACAGGCTAGCTAGCTTGATGGCTGCGTTGAGTCTGTCGAGCCACTCCATGCATGCGATCCATGTCATTGCGTGGGATTCAGTGAAGAAAGAGGCAGCCGTGCTGACAGGCAGCTTGAATGACATGTAGCTTGCGGCGATGGCCGAACCGGTGCACGGACGCAACGCAAGCCTCCTGTGTCACAAGGCGTCAGTGCCTCCCCACAGAAGCCGCAGGACAGTGTCACAAGGCTGGATCCTCGCAGACTAGTACCGGCAACACCTGCAGTGGGGTCAATCTGGGCCGCGCTCCGGACTAGCCGTGATTTTTTTCTGGACCACGGATAACGCCTCTCAACGTTTCGCCGGGCCGGGACGTGTGGTTCAAAGCTTTATTTTGATTCGGCCCGGCTTGGCGCTGCTCTCGACGATTTGAATAATTGTTCCATCTCTTGGACCAAATATTGTTCTAAGAGCTTGGAATAATTGTTCTAGCGAAAGAAATATGTGCTTCATGCTCAAATCCGGCATCTTCCTTGTCGCCGGCGACACCCGAGCCACCAACATTGCGCACGCACAGAGCAGTTGGCGGAGGAAGAGGGAGAAGGATACGACAGCACTCACACACGGAAGGAAGTCGACACACTTTATGGGTTTCCTTGTTTTGTGGGCCTGCTGGGCCCTTGCCAGGGTTGGAGCGTGCCATGCTATTTGACACTTGAGTGCCGTATAGGCGGTCCCGTTGTATTAGTACTGATTCCCAATGGAAGGTAGAGAAGTGTGGCATATATTGTACTTACTCTCAAAAAGAAGTGTGGTGTAGAGGGAAGAAGTAAATCCAAAATTTCTACAAAAAGAAAATCTATCAAATGTGCACCTTAGATTAATCTACTTTGTAACAAAGGGATTGTGCCAATTCATCATAAATTGTAATGGCTTTCCAAGAAAATTTGTGCCACGCACATTGATACTTTCACCCATATGCATGCATCCAGTTTGGTGTAATTGTCTATGACATTTTTTTCCATGGTTTGTTAACAAATTTCTGGAACGTGTTCAATGTTTTGTATGGTACTACATGTACTATATATAGTACAATATTTTGTGGATCCCTGAAGCTGAAAAGAAGCTTATACAACTTGGAAAATTGGAGATGTATTATCCCATTTTGTACATCCAAGTTTGACTAATACCTCATTCTTCTTTGATTCTTACGAGGAATAGATGACATAACGTAATGCATCTAATATTTGTACTCGCAATATATAACGTTCTCATACTAAAAAATATATAATTACCAAAGAACACACTATGTACCAATGTACCAACAGTGTTAAATGTGGACATATTTGACAACAATCGCATGAGCTCATTGTCAAAAAACACATATCCTTCCGTGCGTCGACACACTTTATGATTCCAATTGGTGGGTGTTAGCTTCTTTTTTTTCCCCTTTGCAATCTTGCCAGAGCAAACGTGCCCCGCCACATTAAGGGAATGCATACGTCCAACAAGACCATGAGGGTTGTATGCTATTATTGGTAATCACAATTTATTGTTCCCAAGCTCAAGGTATTTGAAACTGAAACTGAAATCGAGCATCCATCTTGTTATTTCTACGAAGAAGTTTTGATAATTTTTTATTTAGAAAACTTAAAGGATTAGTGCTTGAGCCGCTATCGAATTAAAGTATCAGATGTTAGAACCACTTAAGTTATTGATCATGAGCCAGGTTTTGCTGGCTCCTTAAACCCTCTAGTCGTGCAAAATTTTAATTTCTCACAATCAATAGCATAATCATCAAGAGGAGGATGAACAAATTGATTGATCATGCATGTATGTGGCAATTGGTCTGGCAGGCAAGATAATCAAATAAGAAAGGGATAATCAATTTAAAGGTCCTCTCACAAATGGAAACAAAGTCCACACAATTTTGTTTTTGATAGGACAAGGTTTAGACATCGATAGGCCTATAAATAGTGACTGATCAGTGCCTATCCAGACACCAGCAGAGTATAGTTGACATCTAGCTCAGCACAATATGGCAATCAAGAGCCTTCTTCTGGTCCTGGTGACTCTTTGTTTCCTCCAAATGCTCGCCGTCACAGCGCAAGGCACTAGTGAAGACTCTAACTATGCAATCATAGCCAATGGCACGGTTACATGCAGCGGCAACTCCTCCGCCGACCTCGAATGTAAGCAATTGGCTGAAGAATCTAATTAAACTTGTGTTCTCATTTTCGGAGAATGAATGAACGTGTTGGACTCTGTATATATCACATATTGAAGCACTTCTGAGTCTACATGGCGAAAATGTCGGCCGCAACTATACACAAGAAACAGGCGACTTCATGATTAGGATACTAAAAGGAACCCCGCTCAGGTTTTTGTCTCCAACCTACGCAACGATAGACATCCACCCTTATGAGTTTAATAAGGAGTCGTGCCCTTCGGGTTTCAAGGTGGAAGCGTACATTAAAGTTAATTTGGGCAGTAACCCTGGCGACGACACCACCGTTTTTTACGGTGTTCATATCCAACCGAATGGTACTCGTTCATATTTTCAAGAGCGTATCCGCAACAAGTAATATAATGCTGGTGGTTGACTAGTGGGTGCCTAGATTCATATATACTTCTACGAATAAATGGATCGGTGACCAAGAAAATAATGAAGTATGCAATGTACGTACTCCTAAGGCCATCGCATATGGTTTGTAATATGCATGGGCGGAGCTAGCATGGTTCATGGGTGTTCACTTGAACACCCATGAATTTTGCACAAACACATCAATTCTTATGCAATATTTCATATATACACTCAATACCAAGCAAAACAAAAGAGATTAGAGGATAGATATAATTCTTTGGCCCAGAAATATTCAGTTCAGAAATTTGGACAAGGGTTTTCTTAACAGTTTTTCATGTTTTGGAGTTGTATCGATGACTTTGAAGACCCATGTTAAGATTTCTAGCTCCGCCACTGGTAATATGTAATACTAATAAGGATGCATGCATGCCCCCTGTTATAATAAAGATATTTCAGAAATGGCTATGTGTTGTATTGCTTTGAGCCTTTGACAATTCAGTCGCTCCGTCCTTTCTCTAACCTGTCCAGTGCAATATGAACACGACTTGCTTGAGCAAATAAGATGAGCGCTAATCTATGTGATGCTGACTATAACCCTGTTCTGAGCTAATAAAATCTTGTTTTTCCCTCGCAAAAAAAAACTATATGTTTTGGAATGTCCAAACTGGCAGCTCAAAAACGTCCAACCAGAAGCATCGTCCCTGTGTGCCTTGTATTCGCAGATCACATGAGATGCAAATGCACGAGTCGGGTCCGTCATCAGGACTGGCATGATTACTTGTAGTTCATGATACGAATTCATGAACTCCCAACAGTTTCTTAAAAGAATGGTTGACACATAAAAAAAATGAGATCCAACATAGGAGGAGCTAGGCGGCTTTTCATTAAGAAGAAGAAAGCGACCAAATAAATAGTCACCCAAATTCAAGAGTATGGAGATTTGAACCTGAATGGCTAGGAGTGCACTACCAACAACCTTCACCACCTAGCCAACTAAGACAAGCTCAGCTTCCAAATGGTTGGCACATGACAACAGGCCGCCACCAATATCAAAGGTATGGGATACTGAGTCCTGATATGCCGTTTGGTTGACCGGCAACGGGCACCGCTACTCCCCCGCGATGGATGTCCTTCGATCGCGGGACTTGGCCGGACCATGCTCTGCGCCGCCGGGTTATATGTCCTAGAGCTGATGCTGCAACCTCGGTTTGGCAATGAAGAAACAGGCCAGAACCAGGACATACAAGATGTTTCTTGGGGCACTGCGTGCCGTGGACACTGAACAGGAGCTAAGATCTCAACTGACATTTCTTCCAACAAACAAAAAGAAAATACACATGAAAATAGAGCTAAGAACAAACTTTTAGCTACTACCAAAAAAGAGAAGAGAAAGAAACAACAAATTAGTGACATCAAGGAGGTAGCACAGTCGTCCGTCTTCAAGAAGATCTCGGACCTCCTGCCGCCGTTGTATGGTTCGTAGTCGGTTCTTGCAACGGCACGGCAGCAGCATCAGGCAGGCACTAGCGCAGCTAAATAAATGTCGTATCTCTCGATCTGTATGATGCTTAAGCAGCAGAGCTAACTATCCTACTCACATGTATGTATCGATCCTTTTGGTTGGTTCAGTTCCGGTCATGGATTACCAGTATCTTCGTTCCTGACTTAATAATTAACTCGTTCCCTATACGTACGCCTGGATAAACAATCGACTGCAGCGGCTGATCGACGTACATCGCCGGGCGATCAGTTGTCGCCGTCGTTGGCGTTGGCCTTCTGGTCGCCGAAGATGCGGTTGCGGAAGTCCTGGACCATGAGCGGGAGGCCGTTCTGGAGCGAGACCTTGGGCTCCCACCCCAGGAGCTCCTTGGCGCGGCTGATGTCCGGCTTGCGCTTGTGCGGGTCGTCCGCGGTGTTGGCCCGGAACTCGATGCGCGCGTTCGGGTCGATCGTGTCCTGCACCACCTTGGCCAGCTCCAGCATCGTGAACTCGCCAGGGTTGCCAAGGTTGAAGGGCCCCACGTGCTCCCCCTCCATCAGCTTCATCAGACCCTCAACCTGCACCAGCCGCACAGAACTGTTAAAACAGTCAGAAAAGAAAATCACACGGAATGAACAGCAGCAGTAACGATTACTCGACGCACAGTCACTGCAGGACAGCAGCATGACATGGACGTTGTACTGGCTCAGCGTTGAATTAAGAGAGCGTGCACGACACAACAGTAGTGACGGATGATTCTCGCTCGCAACGCCAGCTCTGAAGAAAATAAAGGTTGATGGCTACTATACACTCCTCTTCTCGAAGGAGAGAGGAGGCAGCTGCCATGTCGGTAGCGACGACCACCAAACAGTCTGGAAAGCAAAGCTAGAAGCACCAGCATCTACTCTACCTAGCTGGGTGGTCCAGAACTCCAAACGATGCTGATTGCCACACGTAGTATCACCTCACCGGATCACTGGTTACTCAGCTACTACTCCTTCGTTATCCTCTGTTTCTGCGTTTCAGGTTGCTTTGTGTTGAAGGCTTGCACGGCCGCGGCATTTAGTAGCGAGGCCCAGGCCCAACTAACCGGCGAACCCCGGTCCGTATCAACCCCTTTGCCAACTAGGCTGGGGTGGTCCAGATTCCAGAACCACGCTTCCATCATCAACCAGCACAAAAAGTTAAGTTGTTCGATCGTGCTTGCGTGCCGTTGCGAGCACGGACGGCAGCAACACCGCACATGCCCATATGCTCTCGCAACAAATTCTTATCGAAAACCTGCAAGTTCGCAATGTTCGGCAGAGCTCTGCGCCTCTGAAAACTCGAAAGACACTTGCCGCTTAAGATTGCAGTTGATTTGCCCTCAACGCTCGTGAAGACGCGAAGCACTAAACAAGGGAAAAAGTTCTTTGCAGAATTGCAGCTTAAGCGACAGCAGCAACGAAAGCACATGCGAATTGATCAACAACGGCAGCTTGAATCGTACTGTACCATGGCTCACCAACAGCCAATGCAGTGACCAATGCAATGAATTGACTTGCTTTGGGAGCGTGAAAGGAGAAGCGAAAGGGAGAGCTCACCAGATCGGAGACGTACTGGAAGCTCCGCGTCTGCTTGCCGTCGCCGTACACCGTCAGCGGCTCCTTCCTCAGTGCCTGCACCCATCAACCAAAACATGCAGGTCGCCGTCGTTAGCATGCAGCAGAGGTTAACATCTCGAGCCGAGACAAATCATGTCATGCCCGTGCCGTGCACTTCCGGGGGACACGGATCGATCACTAGTTTTTGCTATAGTGTACTTTCTCGTGTGGATGAGGCGGTATCTGGTGTGTGGAGGTCGCAACCGGACGTGTTCGTTCGTTTTATCAGGTCTTGTCCGGGACATGTTGGATCTCTCGGTGAGTGGAGGAGGGCGTGTCAGGTTTAGAGTGGCGGGAAGTTTTGTGGCGTGGTCTCACTCACACGATGCCGGGCTTGGGGCGGGTTAACTTTTCAACACTTGGTCCACTCGTGCTTTGAGTACGTAATCTGTATGCTGAAAACAAACAAAAAGTCTACTCTGCCACATTACAAAGGTACCGACAGAATAGAAGAAGTAGAGACTATATATATGTCAATCAATTACTATATCCTTCTGCGCGGATCTAGATCTCGATAACTACTACTACTAGTGGTGTTGTAATAATTAGAAGACTAATTAAGCTAGGCGAGTAAAGCGGGGTAATCATAGTGGCTACGTGGAACGGTGCATGCGAAGTTGCGGTCTCTTGTTGACATACCTGTGCGACGAAGTTGCTGACGACGCGTCCGTCGTCGATGCACATGCGCGGGCCGTATGTGTTGAAGATCCTGGCGATCCTGACCTCAAGGTTAGCCCCGCGGTGGTAATCCATGGTGAGCGTCTCGGCCGTGCGCTTCCCCTCGTCGTAGCAGCTCCGGACGCCGATGGGATTCACGTTGCCCCAGTAGGCCTCCGTCTGCGGGTGCTGCAGCGGGTCGCCGTACACCTCGCTGGTGCTGGTGAGGAGGAACCTGGCGCCGACCCGTTTCGCCAGGCCCAGCATGTTGAGCGTGCCCACCACGTTGGTCTTGATCGTCTTGACGGGGTTGTGCTTGTAGTGGACCGGGGAGGCCGGGCACGCCAGGTGGTAGATCTGGTCCACCTCGAGCAGGATCGGCTCCACGACGTCGTGCCGGATCATCTCGAAGTTTGGGTTGGTGGTGTGGTGGAGGACGTTCTCTTTCCGGCCCGTGAAGAGGTTGTCCACCACGATGACGCTGTCGCCGCGGGCGAGGAGGCGGTCCACCAGGTGGCTGCCCACGAAGCCGGCGCCGCCCGTCACCACCACGCGCAGGCCCTTCCGCTTCAGACCCAGCGGCACGCGGCCCGTCGTCATCATCGGCCGCGACGCCAGACCCACCGCCGCGAGGTGCGCC
>LAPY01000370.1:93951-110808 GCA_000970635.1 Eragrostis tef | reverse complement strand
GCCACTCCTCTGGTGCTGCCGCCACTCGGCGCGGTCTTCCCCGATTGCCTTTGCCCGTGGTGTATATATCCCGCCCGCTGCCGTCGCAAAGAAAGGCTCTGGTTTTGTTTGCCTCTATCTGCTCTGCCTCAGCCTTCTTCCTCTTCTTCATCCGTCTCCCTTTCGTGTCGGACGCGCCCGTGACTTCCGTTTCTTGTCTTAATTAGCAGTTCTTGATGTTTGCTTGGTACGCATTCTCTCGAGCTTAATCCAACAGAGGATCCCGTCTTTGAGTTGTCTCCGAAACTCCCAATTATATCTTCCATGACCTGCCCAAATTTGGAATCTTTTTAGTACTTTCCCTTCTGTCCGTTAAATTTCTACTTTGGAGATAGAGATCCATTTCCAGAAACATTCCCTCGTATTTGCAGAATTCGTTCATCACCAGCGCCCATAGCTCGCGTCTCCTCTGTTTCCTCCAAACTCGCGGTGGAACCGTGGAAGTGGATTCGTTTCAGCCATGAAGTTCGCCAAGAAGTACGAGACGTACATGAAGGGGATGGAGGCGGAGCTCCCGGGCGTGGGGCTCAAGCGCCTCAAGAAGATGCTCAAGAAATGCCGCTCCGAGTTCACTTCGCACCAGGAAGACGGCGGGTGCGCCGAGCATTGCCCTGGTAAGTAAAAACGACGATACCTCTTGTTACGATTTGCTCGGCAATTTCGCTTTCCGTAAGATAATTTCCATCTGTAGCAGTGAATCATAGCGTCAACGAGTCTTTCACCGTTATATTCTCTTCCCAAAGAAGATGCAGAAATTTTCTTTCTGTTTACAGAAGGACAAGAGAACCTTGGACGGGTTCAAAACTGGTCGTTGTCAGTGACCATATTTGTGCATTGTGGCTGCATCGTGCTTGAATCCACTTGATGTATTTTGCACGAAACGTGTATCTGCCTACTTGGCAGCTGCTGTTTGGCTGTCGTGGTTTGGTCTGGTATACATTACTAGTTTTTACATATTCAGAAATTAAAGAGGATCCATCAGGCAGTTGACAAAGCTGCATGTTCCTGAGGCATAGGTGGACGAATTTACTAGTAGCACTGCATTTTTCCTTGTTTGTTTTGGGGGAAACGAACCGGCACTGCAAATTTTCTAATCGTGGAGATAGCTTCATTAACTAAAACTAAACATATCAAGGTAAACGGTGCGCGTAGGGAACCATTGGCCCATCGCAGCTGTAGTATCTGTCAATAACAAATGCAAGTGCCTGTACTCTTTCAGTGAAGAGGTTCTGAACATGATGGCATCTATAAATAACGGGGCACTTGCCAACATGAAGTCCACGATATTATATTTTGACCTTCAGCATGGGGCATACGCTGTTTTTGTTTGGACTACGGATTCTTTTAATGAAGATTTATATGTCCTGATTTTGAATGATTTTGATAAGACTTCATAGTTCATAGTCTCTTTGCTCTGGAATAATTTTGATAAGACTGATTTGCGATGATTTTGGTAAGACTCTGATTTGGGATGATTTCGATAAGACTTTTATACTCATAAATCGTTCTTTTTCATTCTGTGAATATCAGAGTTGACACTTTTTTGACATGATGGCTACCTTTTGTTTATGGTCCTTCTCATGGTTGGTTAGCTGATGAGAATTACTAACAATTTGCAGTATGCGATGGGAGTTTCTTTCCTTGTCTTCTGAATGAGATGTCAGCTGTTGTTGGCTGCTTCAACAAAAAAGCCAAGAAGCTACTGGAATTGCACCTGGCGTCGGGCTTCAAGAAATACACCTTGTGGTTCACCAGCAAGTGCGACAGAAACCATGGAACATTGATAAAGCAAGGGAAAGACTTGGTTACATATGCGATTATAAATGCCGTGGCGATGAGGAAGATTTTGAAGAAGTATGATAAGGCATGGCCTCCAACTTGAACACTTCGTCTTCTTTTGTTGCACGAGAAACATTAACTTTGGCATATTCAATGCAATGTCTTCGTTATGCAACTAAAACATCTGACTTGCGTGGACTGAGCTAAAGCCAGTTGCATGTGTATATTTATGTTTGCGTTTCATGTAATGTTAACTCGTAGGAATGGTAAAGATTTGATTGACAGTTACTAAGCAACTCTTTTGCAGATACATTACTCAAAGCAAGGGCAAGAGTTCAAAGCTCAATCTCAAAGCATGCACATTGAGATACTTCAATCTCCATGGCTCTGTGAACTGATGGCATTCTACATGAATCTGAGAAGAATCAAGAAGAACAAGGCTGCAATAGAACTCTTTGGTGACTGTTCCCTCATATTCGAAGATGATAGGCCAACAATCACATGCAACCTTTTCGACTCTATGCGTGTTGATATTAGTTTGACATGTTCCATTTGCTTGGTGAGTTGCACTTCTAGTTTGATCAACGATTTTCTATTGAGACAGCAATATATACTGGTCACATCATCATTACAGTTGTGGGGGAAGAAATAAATCTGATGTTGTGTATGGTATTATAAAATCATCACAAAGATCTCTTGATTTGGCAGGACACGGTGTTCGATCCAGTCTCTCTTTCCTGTGGTCATATATTCTGCTACTTGTGTTGCTGTTCTGCTGCATCTGTGACAATTGTTGACGGGCTTAAGTCTGCAGATCACAAAGCAAAATGTCCCCTATGCCGGCAGGTGAATACCTAATGGCTCATTTCATTGAGCAGATACTAGATCATTACAAGGCCAACCATCATATTTTCTTTTTCAGGAAGGGGTTTTTCCTGATGCTGTGCATCTTAATGAGCTCAACATGCTGCTGAGGCACAGGTAAGCCGCCTTTACCACTTCGGGAATAAAAGAAAAAAATGTTGTTTTCTTTTCAGCCTTGTGATTGTGTTTTAAAAATGCTTTAAATTGTTTGTAACAGTTGCCCAGAGTATTGGGAGAAGAGACTACAATCAGAGCGGGTTGAACGTGTTCGTCTCGCTAAGGAGCATTGGGAGTCACAGTGCAGAGCATTCTTGGGCATCTAAATAATGACCTTTTAAATTACGATTTGTATTGGATCTATCCTCCGCAAAAAAAAAAACTAGCATGTAAGTGCTCTTGACTAGTTGCAAGAGGATGAATTATGATTTGTCAAGATTGTTATAGGTTACATCCCAATTTGTTACATCTCCTTGTACAGTAAATTGGATCTATCCTCCGCTAAAAAAAACTAGCATGTAAGTGCTCTCGACTAGTTGCAAGAGGATGAATTATGATTTGTCAAGATTGTTGTAGGTTACATCCCAATTTGTTACATCTCTTTGTACAGTAAATTGGATCTATCCTCCGCTAAAAAAAACTAGCATGTAAGTGCTCTCGACTAGTTGCAAGAGGATGAATTATGATTTGTCAAGATTGTTGTAGGTTACATCCCAATTTGTTACATCTCTTTGTACAGTAAATTGGATCTATCCTCCGCTAAAAAAAACTATAGCATGTAAGTGCTCTTAACTAGTTGCAAGAGAATGAGTGTAATGCTTGTTTACGAGAAAAATTGCAACAACATTGATGTTTGTCCCTCTCGATTCAGCTTTGTGGTTTTTAGTCTAAATCTTAAGTTTCTGTGCTGAGATATGCCTCCTTTTTTTTAAGACCTAAAAAAAATAGTTGTAGGTCAATATCATCAAAAAAAGTTATAGGTCAATACAATGTGTGCACTATTTATTCCCATTTGAAATAATTCAATAATCGGTTTTCAATTTTTTTCTTGCATTTTTAAATGTGTGGATGATTTGATAAATATTTTTATAAATAGAAGACAGATATTTACATGTAGTAGTTCGGGCCTGTCATATTGAATTTTCCCTAGGGCCTTTCAAACCGTAATGCACTGCTCTCTTTCTTTGGTTCTTTACATTTGCGACTGTTGTTGCATATTTGCACCTTATTTTAGTATTAGGAAAGGCGCTAACAAGAAGATGATGTCCTACTTTCAAGGTTATACATAGTTTAGTTTACACATTATGCTAAATGTGTGTCCAACAATTCATATACTTAAGTATCTTTTTTTTTTTTTGCGACCGAGACGAATCTTGTCCCCACTCCCCAGTGATGGCGCGTCTCAAGACGTTGACGAAAATTCAGTGGCGTTCTGTTCGTGTTTGCATGCATTTCAGATTCTCAAAGTGCAGACTGCAGAGCTGCAACTTAACGAAAACGCCTGTCCCTTTCCTCCTAATTCCTCCCTCCTCCGATTTCAGTTGTACCAGAACTGTGAGCAGAGGAATGGATCGAGGACGAGAGGAAGATGAACAGGTCCATCCAAACATGCACGCGGTTCTTAGAAAACGATCGTATCTCAGAGCTACTACACTTCGAGGGTTGGTTGGTAAAGCAGTACACTTCTCTCTTTCCTTTTGACACAGGGCAGGATTCACTCTGTTCGGCAGGCTGCAGCTGCAGAAAAATAACTACGAACACTGTAGCGACTGCAAAAACACTGTAGCGACTGCAGAAGAAATCACTGAAACATTATAACTGCTGCAAAGTAACCAAACAAACAGGATGATTGACACAACACTAGAGCAGAGCACACCTCTGATGTGTGTGTGTGTTTTGTGGAAATGAGAGGTGCGAGTCTTTTGGTACACTTGTTACCAATGTTTTCAAAGCGCTCAGACTTGAACGATCGCCAGACCACCGTTCAGCCGCCTAGGCGTTCTGAACGGGCGCTTAGGCGATCTCTAGGCGGTCGCCTAAGGACCTAGTCGTCCAGACATTTTGACACTAGTCGACTAGAGTATATCTATTGTCTTTCAATTGAAAAAACATAGATCTACCACCAGCAGACCCATCAGATCCACCACCTGACCACCAGTAGGGGCAGAGCCAGAAAATCGCCATAAGGGAGGCCAAACAGCAGCAATTATATCGGGGAAACAAATTGAAAATTTTCATTGAAATACATGGTCAAACTAGGCGTCCAACATTCTAAACGGCTGCCTAGGCGCGCCTAATCATCTCCTGAGCGGACGCTCAGATTTTTGGGCGGGCAAATCGCTTCGGTTGCCCTGAACGATGCTGTCGGAGCGTTTTATCGACTAATCGACGACTAATCGCGATTAGTCGGACGCTTTAAAAACACTGCTTGTTACCAATGCTAATATTTTTGTTCTGTAGGCATCATCCACGGGAATGGAGGTTTCGGCATTCAGCAAGCTCGAAGTCCACCTCAAACTGGCATTCGTGAGATTCTTTTACCGTACTTTTCATTATATTCGCTTCTTTCACAGGTTTTTAGAACAGTGCATCAGTCACAATACGCGGAACGATTTGCTTAGCAAATACTCTATAATCTGGCAATTATGCTTCCTAAAGTCCTACTATAGTACAAAGAAAAGTAGTATGAAAATCCTTTTTTTTTTGGTTCGCGATCTACACCAGCACTTCTCTGTAAACTCATAGGTGTTTTACATATGAAAAACAAAAACAAACAAGCTTGATACATCAGGCAGTTGATGGAGCTGCATGTCCTACTGTTTTTAACTTATGGAGGTTGAGAGGCTACTATCTATATGTACCGCGACTCTTGTAATCCTTGAGGTATCCAACTGTCCATAAGACCATAATGCAGCCGTTTGTCATTGCTAAGGTCAAAACTGTTCGAAAAACTGCGACTCTTCTACTCCTTTCAGTGCTAAGGTACTGAACCTGATGTATATGTAACAAATAAGGGGCCAATTGACATCCACCATGTTCTGCTGAATGTCTTCTTTTAATTAAAGACTTGTGTAACCTGTTTTGGGAATCTGAGAACACTCCAGTATGCCAACAATAAATATTAGTCCCAAGCAAGCCGGGGTAGGAACACTTTAATATGCCAAGTAGATCAAACTGCTTACTGATTGCTCTATATTAATTTAAGAGTAAAGTGCACCAGCGGCCCGTGTATTTTCATGGTTGATTCTTTGACATTCCTGAACAATATGCAGCATGTGATGGGAATGTCTTTCCTTGTCTTATTAGAATAGTACAAGAATATCTGACTTGAGGAATGTCTTAGAATGTTGACCGTGAGAAGGTTTTTCTTCAGTCAGCTCTTAATTTCATGATGTCTCTTGCTGTTCGTTTTCTAAAGTAGGGCATGTGTTTCTGCAAACAAAAACTGATTCAGACAACACCAAAGCACAAAAAAACATAAGGTAGCATACACAAGTGTGTATGAATTTACGTCAGATGTTAGTGTTCTCCTTTCAAAGCAAAGGAACCCATTGCCCTCCAGAGAAGCCTAATTAAACAATAACCAATCAACTTACCTGACTGAAACATGGTTTGAGACTTCTGCTAAGGAAATCGATGAATTTAAGCATAAACATACCACAATCCCACCTATAAAACGAGAATATTAGTGTCAACATATTCCATGTCATTGCTATATATGACATGAATTTAAGACAGAAAACTCTTGAATGTTGAAAATGTAGTAATGAGCTGGAATCTAACAGTATACTCCCTCTGGTTTTTATTTGTTGACGTTCGGACAGCAGCAGCTAGGTCATTTGTAGTTCAAACTTTTGTCTGAAACATCAACAATTGGCGACCGGAGGGAGTACTAATTTCTTTCTGGAACTAAAGCGATCAGTTCAAACAATAAATTTATGCAGCGGTATGCACTAGATGGAAGACAAACCCATTCTTCTGCAGAGGAATAGAATCTGATACTTCAACCCAAGAATTGATGTCTACATCTATGTTGCTCTTGTCCTTCAATTCATCCATGATATATCTTGCCTGGAACAAACAGAAAAAATGCAATTTTTGAACATCTATTCAAAAATAGTTAAGCACTGATATCAAGCAGAATGGTTGCAACTCCATGCATTTCAGGCACTTTAGTCTGGTAGTAATGTAACTTTCCAAAGACATCACTTACCAGTACTTTCAGTACATCACAATACATGCCGCCTAGAGAATCAAGATATTGGAAAGTTCTATCCTTCATGTTTATAACTGCAAGACACCAATGTACATCTCTATGGACCGGAACAAATATCTGTGTTATAATTTCTGACGTTAAGTTTATCATGAGGAAACAGCATGGAAAAGGGAGGGGAAAACCCGACAAATAGAAAAGTATGAACATTACTTTCTCACACTCAGCAAGTGTGTAACCCAACTTCTTGAAAGTTGTCCATCTTCTAACAGACTGATAGTCATAACCAGCTATGCCGCAAGTAAGCTGAGAAATAATTCGAAAATCATAAGAAGTCGCATTTTGTTAAATTGCCTTAGATTTAATTGAATTATATCATTCATTGAACCGCAGTTTCAAAAACCAAAATCCATGATATCAACTAAATCCAACTCAGAAGACCTAAACCATCCGCAAACCAGTGACTAAAACCTAAAACAGTAATATATTTAACACCTATGCAGTATAATACCATAAGTCTCAAGTGGAATATATTATCAGGTCCCGCATTTTCAAGGACACTATATTGTGTGGGAAGAAATAAGGCAACTTACCTTCTTATAAAAGAACGTATTGAAGAAATGGCATTTTAAAAACCTTCTAGGTTCCCTTTCTGCTCTCTCCTTTAACAATTCAATGTACAAATTGATGACCTGCAAGAAGCATAAATATAGTGTCAGCGATAGCAATATGGATCCTAACATTACACAAGTAGCTGAAGTATTGTGCACCATATTCCATATTAATCACCTCATCATTTAACCAACCACAAGGCCGCAAGCATTGAATTTTTTCTTTAGTAACTGCAATGTTAGAAGGCTCATGCATCACTATGATTTTTTCACTGCAAAAGAAAGAGGAGAAATCAGAATGATGGATGGTCGTGTAAAAATTCCATACAAAATGAAGCATTGTATGCCAATTGTACCTGTGACCGCTACCATGCAAAACAGCATTAACTTCTATTTCGTCTTTATCAGTTAGAGGTTTAAATAGTTCAGATAAATCCTGCAATATGAAATACAGAGTTGTACATCAAACCAAAGCCAAAGCCAACTCTTGGGGCAAAAGATTTACTTTTTTAACCGAGCCATTGAAGTTTATAGTGCCCACAAAAAATGTTGGCATAAATAACCTAAGAAATTGCTGCTACTCCAGTTCTGGTTGAAATTCTCTACCTAATCAATGCACCTTTATCCGTTTACCTTCAGAAGTCATGTATTTCCCATAACAAAGTAAGTGCATAAACCCACTTTACTAATCAAATCAAGCCACATAATGATTGAATTGAGTATACACCGTGAGATCAAAATGGTCACCTCGTCAGGCTTGTGGGCCAGCACACCAGGGAGCTCCGCAATCTTGAGATCCTGGAGCCTCCCCTGGAATTCTGTCTCCGGCAATCTTCTGTCCCATTTGTGGTGCGGCGACTTCTCCGGTGGTGTCGACGGCTGAAATGTAGGCGCGCTCCAATAGCCAAGTCCCCTCCTAACGAAATCGGCATTCTCTGCTTCGAGTTCAGGCTCCACTGTGAGATCCCTCACATCCTGCGACCCATCGACCCGTCCCCTGTGGACTACCAAGCCATTGTCGCTGGTGTTCTTCCCCAGCAGCCGCGAGATGTAGTTGCCCATGCCTACCACGGAGGGCTTCCGGCGGCGGCGACGTGCTGATGCGCCGGTCGCGAGGAGGAAGCGAAGGGCAAATGGGCGAAGGCCAAGGAAGTGCCTGATCCTGGGAAGTGGGCTCTTGTGTCTGCGGCCGCGAAGGGGAGTGGAGACGGGGCGGCGGGCGTCGACGACGCGGAGCTTGCGGCGGCGCCGTGGTCCGGCGACTAGGGCTACGCGTAGGCCAATGGACCTGACCGGGGAAAATTGACTGGGACAGAGGAGGCGGCTACAGCACGCGGCGGCGCTTGCGGGATTTGTGGAGGGTGTTGGCGAGCGAGACGCGGAGGCTGAAGGACCGGACAGCGGGGGAGCTGCTAGGGCCAAGAATGCGGCGGCGACGGCGGTGGAGAGTCGAGGTCGCGCCCTCGTGAGCATCGTTGCTCATGCCGCCGCGGGGCGGAGCATGGGATGGCGGTGGCGCGCGGGGGCTGCAGAGGTTGGCGGCGGCGGCGGCGGCGGGGAGGATTGCTCGTGGGGACTGGGGTGGAGATTTGAAATCGGGAATGGTTGAATGGGCCAGATCATTTAGCCGCCGGTAATTTCGCTAATAATTTCTAAAATTGTATCATAAGTAACCATGTTTTCGTCATGGTAGTAATTTAGGGTTCTATGGTATTAAAAAATAAAATTTGTAACTTTAACCGTTTCAATTGACTATCTGCATGAAACAACGAGTAAAAGAGAAGGGATATCTAGAATGGTTCATCGACCAAGCAAAAGCAATGGATTTGGAGTTTGAAGGTGGACTAGTTAACCATGTAAGGAGACATGAAAAAGCCGATGGTTGAGCGACTGAGGTGGAAGATGACAGAAAGATAGTCGGCTGGCAAACTCAAGATATTAAATTGATTGTTTTTATCACTTCAAAACTTTATGTAAAAAATATTATTTGATTTTGCAAAAAAGCATCGATAAAATGTTAATGGTCTACTAAATTTTACAACAAAAATTAGGTGATATATTTTGTCTCTTACAAGTCAACCTCTTGTTAAGTTCTATTATACTAAATAAAGTAAATGAAGTGCTAGATAAATTCAGTTAAGTACGATCGAACGAGAGCGGTTCTGTAGGAATAGGATGCCCTACGCTTAAAGAAAATTGCACAATGAGAATTATTTTAAACATGATAATTATTTTTAAATTGTGCGACAATTATCTTACTCATGGAATTCTCGTATTCTAAATAATGTGTTGATACTCACCTCTACTCTACTTATACATGTAGCCAAATTCACTAAATTTACCAACAAAAAGTCGAGTCACAAATAATTTTGTTCTTAAAGCTAACGCAAATTTGTGCCGTAATGTGCAGGCAAAACCTCCAAACGAACGCTGCCACTGCCACCGGCCGTGTCCGTCCGTCGGCGCCCGGGCCCCACCCGCCGTTCCCACGTGCCGTCCGTGTGGCCAACCATCAACGCCTCTCTCCCTCCTCCGCCTCTCTCCCTCCTCCGCCTCCCTCCCTCCCACCCTTTCCGCGCACTCCACCACATCGTCGCCGCCTCCGCCCGGCGAGCCGCTCACCGACCGCCAGAAGAAGGAGATCGCTGTCTGGTTCCTCTCCAACGCCCCCGCCGGCGAGATCCACTACGTCGCCAAAGGCAACGCCCCCTCTCCCTTCTGATCCCTACGCACGTAATCGAGCTCAATGTTTGACTTGTGTAAGAATGCGTGGCGTGGGTGCGCAGATGTGCGCGCGCTGCTGGGCGACGACGAGGTGTACGAGGCCGCCGCCGCGGAGGCCTTCCCTGAGTACAACAAGGCACACCTCCTGTCCCTCGAGCTCCCCGACCGCAGCGGCGACGTGAGCATCACCCTCCCTCTCCCTTCCGGTTTACGTTTCGTGATTCGCTTTCCCTTTTGAGTATGCCCATGTGTATCGGTTATGAATTTGGAAACTGAAGGTTATACTTTGCTATAAGAGGAATTCTGCTCTTTGGCAATCACTGATAAATCAACTGAATTATTGTTATCGGATGAGAACTGCATAATTCATAGATCTCTCTCGGATCAAATGGCAAGTATTTGCATTTCTTGTTGAAATGGTCACTGTCTTTTTCGTCAAGTGAGAGCCTTGGGTCTGCTTGCCGGCGAAATGTTGATTTTGATATGCCTGCAGGTAATCATCTCAACTTATGGGGAGCTGGACAAGAACAATTATCTGGACCCAAGGACTGCACAAGTTGCTACCGTGGATCATATTAAACAGGTAATGCTGCAGAGCGGGCATTGTGTCTATCCTTGTTGTCCAAATTTCTTTTTGTGCAAACTATGCATACTAAGAGAAACGTGTTAGAACACATAGAATTAACCACCAAACATCATCTGATCCTCATAGAAATTAGACACCAAGTAGCTTTGTATAGGCAATAATAAGTATGGCAAGCAACAAGCATCTTGAGCTTTATTATTAGAATATTCTGAATGAACATAGAACCTACAATGCGGCCGATCATTCAGTACACTATGTCGATGTGCTCCACATAGTTTTGTTCGAGAGCTGAAAGCGTACATTTTCTCCTGTTCTAGCTTGTAAAGTTAACTGAGAATAGATTTGGATGGTGATGCTGAAATAACTGAACGTTTCGATTTCTCTGGCTTACATCAAGTTTTACGTTTCCAAATTTCACGGAAATATCAAAAGCAGGAATACCAAATATGCTTTCCCTGTTCCTCGCAAACAAACGTTGACACCACCTGCAGTATTACGCATGTGTAGCTAATCAAATGCTTGTGTATGAGCTATTTGAAGCAAAGACAGTGTTAAGCCTGGTTAATGGCATGCCTGCAAGATTCAAAATCAATTAACGCCAGAGTAGATTGAGTTGTTTGCTGAAGTTTCTTATAAATAAACGGATGTGGGTTCGTTATAATTTTACTTTTTTATCACTAATTATGGACGTTCTTCCTTAAATTAATTCATCATGTTTTGTCCTTTTTATGATAAAAGACCTGTACAAAATTGAGACCTGCAACAGATGAGGAGCTTCCTTCAGCGTACATTGAAGAATTTAGGTATTAACAATGCTTATTTTCTTTTATTTATTCTTCATTTGTATCTCAAGTCTTATATGTTCTCCCAACTTTTGTATTTGTACAGGAGTTTGTTAGATGTCGAATTGTCTAAATATGTTGGTGAAGCTTATCCAAAAGGCGTATGTGCCGTTTATTGTACTAGTGGAAAGGATGTAGAGGGACCAGGATCAGATTTTGGTTTTGCAGTAGTTATATCTGCTGCTAAGCGTAGTCCACAGAACTTCTGGTATACAGTTCGATTCATGTCTGCAGTCTTTACTGTGTTCTTGTATTATTTTTCTTTTTTTTTATATATATTTGAGCGTATGGATTAGTGATTTTGTTCTTGATTATAAAGTAGTAAAAACTTTATGGTCCTGTTTTAGCATTCAATGTGATTATCTGTTTCCAGTTTCTGTATTATTTTTTTACTTGACTCAGGACATCGTTAGAATTTAGTTTCTGTTAATATCTCCTTGCATTTCTTGTAGGATATACTCTGTGGTCTGAAACTTCTACATTGCATACCTTCACGCGTGATTTTTCATTATACCTGTAAACCAATTGTTTGTTTAGTTGGTATGTGACATGTTTAGCGCCTGCGCTTCGCACTTCCTTTAGAATTTTATTATTACAGACTGAAGTATTGTTGCCATAACCTGCCACCAGAGATGTGTTAACTTCTCTCCTCATAGATTTGACTTTTTGTCATTTGGCCCCTGATAAAGACCACCTGAATATTGTGTCATCCAGCAATGGCAGTTGGCGTTCAGTTTGGACCATGGATATCAATTATGAGTTGCAATATGTTGATATTAGAGGAAAGATACAGGTTAGATTCTCAATACTTAACTGAAATTACATGCATTGAATTGATTTGCAAAACTAGAGTTAATAGCTTCTGTTGTGTGTTGTGTAAACATTACTTAAGTATGCACCAGGTAGGTGCTCACTACTTTGAGGAGGGAAATGTGCAGCTAGATACTAACATCGACTGCAAGGACTCCACCGTATTGCAGGTAAGTTCATGCACTAATTTTGAGCTATGCCTATTATGATGGCACCCCATGCAAATTATGATGGCATCCTTTCTTCTCTTGACTTCCTATATCAGTCCACTCACTACTTCAATGGTCATCATTTGATTTTGATATGGTTCACTTGTACAAAATAGTTCACACAGCATTATTCAGTTTTGAGATGATATGGTCTTCTTTATGTATATTTTTCTCCATATCTGTTCGCATGCACATCAGTCTGCTCCACACCCATCTATGTTATATTATGTTCTCTGTCTGTAGGTGTTTGTCAGAACCTTGTAATATTATTTTTATTCTTGTTCAGTTGATGCCACTGGTTTGGATATTAGTGCAAACTGTTCCAAAAAAAACATTGAAGCTTTTGATATGGATTATCTAGGACACAGCAGGATAGCAAGAGGAAACTGGCAATTTGCCCTCCCTTGGAGGCTGACTGCTTTCTTTGGTCTCCTCTTGCTTGGTTTTCATAATACTCCTACAGCAGCGTTTATAGGCGAACCTTTCTAACGAAGCCAGTTGACTAGCAAACATGCTAACAAACTAAAGATAGCATCACCATGTCTCTCTATCCTAATGAAGCAACTAACTAGTTCGGCGTAATCTTGAAGCATGCCTGTGCACCATCTGAGGGGCCCAGAGGCCAGAACAGCTTTATTTATTCTTTCATGAAAATGATCAACCAGACAGATGTGAACACCCTTTATTTCGCTTAGCTGGGTTGCCAAGTAATAAAGTGGTTGTTTTATGCAATTTCACCTCAAGCATGCCTAGATTTTTGTTCAGTTTCTTTCCAAGCAATGGAGTTGTGCATATGTGTTTCGCTTTTCACATTACAGAAGCATGCGTACAATTTGGTGTCATTATTGTGGTTAGGTCTTTATAATGTGGACCTGCCTTGAGTATGGATGTCTGAAAAAAAAAACGTGCCTCTGATATTTATATGCGTTATGTTTCAGTCGCCTGAAGATTCTGCAGTTTCAATAACTAACATCATTCGGCATCATGAATCTGAATATCTGTCATCTCTTGAGGTCTGTATCTATTGATGGTTTATTTCCACCAATCATCCTTCAAGGTGAATACAGTGACTAATGCTACTTTATACACAGGAGTCATACATGAATTTGTCCGATGCAACATTCAAGGTAATTTTGTAGGCTGTGATGAACAGCATGACATGATCATTACATTGATTTATTATGTTGTGATGCCCCCTTAATTTCTCATACGTTAAAACTTGATATATTTTTTGTGCAGGACCTTCGGAGGAAACTTCCAGTTACCCGTACTCTTTTTCCATGGCACAACACTTTAGCCTTCAGTCTTACAAGAGACCTCGCCAAGGAACTCGCTCTAGGAAAATGAAGTCTGTGCAGGCCGTGTCATTAGGCAGCTTAAAGTGGAATTTTTTTCCCCATGTAGTGTGCTATTCTATAGATTGTACCTTCTAATCATGTAACCAAAAACCATCTTTTGACCTGTGAGCTCCCACTTGCCAGTGTAAATGGAAACACGAACTTTGAATTGCATTCCTAGAATTCATTCATTCATTCATTTACATAGCATCTTGCCTCACCAGACGTAAAATTTTATATCCTCTGTAATATAAGCATGTGAACAAGATATTTTGCCACCGTTGTGGTTTATGGGATTGGTTGAGCTGCCGTACGTCTTAATTTTAGGGAATAAACTGTTTCCAACTCCAAACAAAACGTCAATGAGTTAAAATCTGCTTTTAGATGGAGTGGAAGGAGAGTAAACCAAAGAATGTATAGATACAACGATTAGATGGAACATTCGTCATATACTCCTGCATGTGGCTTATACTTCCAAGCCCAATGGATCAAGAACTACAAGTTCATCGATCCTCCTCCAGGCTTCATGCTAACCTGGAGCAATCTTGTCCCAAGGACCCCTTCATGAAACCTGGCTGGGAATTGTGTTGGCCTGATGTGTCGCATGATTCTGAATCCTAACCTAACCTTGCCTATAGGTCGACATGCGCAAGCACTGCATGCAAGCTGGTTCATGAAAGATCCTCCAGCATTAATGGAAAATCAGATTTAGTGTGCTTGGATTTCAACATTCGAATATATATGAAGAAATATGATAAAAAAAACCGAATAAATTCCAATGATCAAATCACAGAACTAGTTGCACATGCTACCCAATGTGACATAGAGCAACAATGGCCTCTTTGACTCACGACACATAATTCTTAATTTAGATAGGAGCAACAAGAGGTTGCAACTGTAACCCTAACACAAACAACTATGACGACGACACAAACAAACTTGCACACTACGCATCTCTGATGGTTATGGACCCGCAGTCCAAATCTCTTATTATTAATCCTGCCCTGAATCGACCAACCTCTCGTGCTACTTCCGGCAATCTAGCTGCAAAACATTTCAACAAATAAAAAAACATTACACATAGATACCAAATCCTCTGATCAGAAACTAGAAACTGAAAAGGCATACACACTTACATACCCTAAATAAGTCGCCTTCTTCTCAGGTGCGTGGTGGATCACTTGGATCGTCGATCGGCGGCACAGGGAATTCTATTTAAGAAAATAAGTATTCATTAAGAAATGATTAGTCTTCTCATAAGCATACTAGAAACCAATCAGGGAACTTTGAACAATAATTAGATAGAAACTTACCGTTTTTCGGGTCGCAGATCCCGGTAATTGAGGATGCATCAAGACCGATATCGCACTCAACCAGGGTGCTCACCGTGCGGTTCATGATGAGGGGCGCCGGCAGAAGCTTGCCGATGCTGCCGCGCGCGAGGTGACAAAGGCAGTAGGGTGTTGTAGTGTGATCATCAAAGAATGAATTGATCTCCTGGCAGCAGTCTTTTGAAGGCTCCGATTCACTGGAGTTGGTGAGGAAGCCCGTGCACGGTGGCACCAGCTTCTTCGTCAGCGATGAGCGGCACTCTTTTACCTGCGGCCGCGGCGGCGGCGATGGCGACGGTGGCGGGAACAGAGCATGACAAAGGTCGAGGAGAATTTTGGGAAGGAAGGGTAGGCATGGGAAGTCGGGTAACAAGAACCATTTCAGTTTCATTGGAGCGCCACGTGGTGAAGGTGCAGGTGCGACGACGGCATGTGCCGTCTTCCCCGCCTTCGCTGCTCCTTCTTCGGCCCTGATCGCCGCGGATTGCTGCAGGCTGGGCGCCACCATGGCGAAGATGACGAGCAATGCGATCGGGATGAACTTGTGAGAGGGCGCCATTTCTTGAGGTTGATGCGTGTGAACCTTTGTTGGCAACTGTGTTTGTGTGGTGTAGCCTACGGTACCTGATAAATTTATAGAAGTGGAGCCGAAACACTCGCATTGTTAGGATTTTCTGTTGCTAGGATTTACGATGGATGTGATAAGCCTCAAGGTTGTTGCTGTTGCTGCTATCTTCGACTCATGGATTGTCCTGTTAGCAGAAGACTTAAAATTGAAAATCTAAAATCAGTTTTAGGTTTAGGAGAGAGAAGATTTTCAGAAAAATTTTGAACTCCTCTCCGGCAGCGTACCTAAAACTGAGTACCTATAAAGCATTCTCAAATGCTCTGAACTTTAGGGTAAGATTCGTAAAAATGCCAAGACTCAGAAAATGTATGAAAAGTTACATCTTTTGGAGAGGGCTTTTTTGCAAAAACGTCAAGACATTCGTTATCCACACCGTGCAGCTCCGAATCTCCAATCCACCATGGCCTGCTGCCCCTTTGAGCTCGCCCGCAGCCGCCTCCGCTAGCCAGCTCGCCACCTTCCCCTCCAGCTCGCATGGAGTGGCCTCCTCCTCAAGCTCGCCCGCCGCTGCCCCCCACTCAAGCTCGCCTCTCGCCGCCTCCCCCTCAAGCTTGTGGCCATGGCTTTATCCACAGCCATGGCGTGATTCACTCGCCGCCCAGCTCCAATCCGCCATGGGAGCTCAACTGGCCAGGTCGGGATGAGGCCGCTGCTCCCTCAAGCTCGCATACCCCCTTGTATCGTCGCTCCCTCAAGCTCGGCGCCCCGCGTGCCGTCGCTCTCTCTCCATGCCATGGTCGACGATGGTGTCAAGGAGGGCAGCGATGGGGAGGAAGGAAGGAAATAGAAGGTGTTGGGGATCTTGGCGTCCGGATCCGGTGTCCAGCAGCGGGTTTCGGCGACGAGCGGCGATCGGAGCTGGCGAGGACGGGACGTCGGCGGCCGCG